>QFDD01002507.1:0-15159 GCA_006871305.1 Vachellia collinsii | reverse complement strand
TTTTTTTTAAATGGAAATTAAAATAAATTAAAATAAGTTTATTTTATAAAAAATAAGTTTTTGACTAATGTCAAAAAAGGTTGGAGAGAGGCTTCTAATTTTTTTTAACAAGTTGATTTTTAATTAAAATGGACGTATATTAAACAATTATTTCAAATGCATTCTTTTTTGGCAAAATTTAGAAAAGAACAATTAGGCTGATTTAAAGGTTAAAAAAGAAAAAGGAGAATCTGAACTAAGAAAAAAAAGACTTCATTGCCAAAATATCCAATGCAAGAAAATAAGTTTAAATTTGTTTACATTGAAACTTTTCGTTGTAGGCTCTAAAATTATTTTTAAACTTTTAGATATTTAAACTTTGGATATCTCCCTCTCTCCTTTTTTATATCTTGTGGTAATTCTTTCGATAGTAAAATATATTTTTTCCACAAAAGCTGGAAGATTGGGACCTATTGATTGTCATCTTCTTCACGATGATCTACCACGTCATTTCCCCTTAATTCAGGGGCTTTAGAGTAAATACAATTAAATATGACAATTCCGCCACCCTCCTCCTCCTCCTCTTGTCCGCCTCTCTCATTCGGACCGTTGGCTCTCACTCTTCTGCTGCAAAACCCTCTAAAACCTAGCAATGGCGGTCACAGCACTTTCTGAGCGTCCAGAAATCCAGAGGCTTCCTCAATATAAATATGTTGATGCAGTTCGTTGGGTCCCGCCGCTATCTCCATTCGATCGATTTGCGGTTCTTGCTTCATTTGATTCCGATTCAGATGCTTCTTCCGTCGAGATTCACTCTTTTAAATCAAATTCTGCATCCTTAGAGCCTCATTCTTCATGGATTTCGCCTTCCAGAGTCTCCTCCCTCAAGACCTCGCAGTTCCTTCAGAGACCCGTCATTGCTGCCTCAACTTTTGCTGGTTCCCTGCACTTCCTGTTCTCTAATTCCACTGATGCGTCTCTGGAATCAGAAGTTTCAGTGCCGGAGAATGAACTGCATCGGGGACCGATTTCATCCATTGATCTTATGGATGGTGGGGTGGAGTGTGTGAGTGTTGCGGAAGATGGGAGAGTGAATTTGGTCTCTGTTGGGAATTCAAATTTAAGTTACCGTCGGGTTTTTGATAGCAGTGGCCTGGTGTCCTACACGACGGCTAAGTGGGCGTCGCCGGTGGAATTTGCCACCGGTGGATATGGATTCAGCCTTCATTGGTGGGACCAGAGAAAACCCGGCGGAGCGGTTTCGCAGTTTAAGGGTAACTGGTGAGCAAATTCTTCAGTGGCTTGCTGGCATTTTCCATCGAGGGTCATGTCATCCTCCCTGCATCTTGTTTTCGTTTTGGACATTTTTCATGCAGGGTGAATCATTTGGTAGTCTTGTTGTATGTATACCATAAAAGAAAGGGAGCTTCTGTAAGCGAGCAATTATAATTATGATGAGCCACATTTCCGTTAGAATAATTAAAAGTACCACCGCTTGGTGTATTACTTCTGTTCTAAAATAATATCTGGATTCTAGAGATATACCAGTAAAGCTTCTTGGTGTGGTTCATTGGTGAGGTTGTAGGAAGTTTAAGGCTCTGTGGTGTGATGTACCAAGAAATATCTACAAGTTTGAAACCTGTAAAGTGCGTTTGTTTGGTATGATATACCTATTGTTACAAAGATAAGTGACGTTGTAAACTGACGTCCGGAGAGATTTTCACCAGATGGTAATGTTGCAGGGATCAAAAAATGACTGCTGGGATCGTGCACTCTATTGACATTCATCCATCACGAAAGCACACTTGTCTAGTATGGCGTTTGCCCCTTTTCCTTATTTCTTGTCATATTAAGTCATCTTATGATGGCCAATGTTAGCCACTGATTTTATTTCTGAATTTCTGTATGACCTTGTTGCTTATATTGGAGCGGGGATTATCAATGATTTAATTTTCAGTCAGGCCTTTGTTAATATTATTATACCTTAAAAGACCTTTCGATTTTATGTTTGGGGTTATTTTCATTCTTTAGTGTTTAGATATGTATATATGTATGTATGATTTTACAGACTCTCATTTCTGTTAAAAGGGGCAATAACCTGGCAAGTTTTCCATTGCAAGTGTCAGATTGGGCCATGACAGTTACAGCATGCTCCCATATCTCTACGAAAATCTAACTTGCCCCATTTATCATTTTACTAAGCACAAAGTTTTAGGCCTTAATGAGATTCTTTGTGAACGATTGCCATAACTATTGCTTTAATTTCATGGCAAGCTCAGTAATTTCTGTAATAAAATTAAACCTTAGATTCTAGTCAAGCTACTGTTTGAAAAAGCCCACTGCTTTTTTGGGTCATTACTTCTGAGTTCTAACATTCATGGATTTACTCTTTTTCAGGCAGGTGGTTCCTTAGGTACTCTTTTTGCCTGGGATCTAAGGTGGCAGCAGCAGCCTATTATTCTTTCAAGGGGAGGGACAGCAGCCGGAAACAACGAAGTTCAATCAGTATCTGAAAGTGAGATTTGGGAGGTTCAGTATGATCGTAGCACAAAGTCCAATATGTCATCTACCCGGATCTTACCTGCCATGATCTGCTCAGAGGATGGAATCCTTGCTGTCATCGAACAAGGTATGTATTTTAAGCTCTAGCATGTTGGAATGCCAATTGATCAGGAGCACAAGTATTTTACATTGTTATATTTATGGAGTGATGGCGCTTTATATTACAAAGAAACTGGTTGAAACTTAAAAAACTGGGATCGATTTGTTGCCTTTCTGCTGTTTATTTACATCTGCATAGGTGAGGAACCTCAGGAGCTGCTGGCAGAACCCAGTTCAATTAATTGCTTTGATATTGACCGACATAATCCATCGGTAAGTAAAGGCAGCCTGTATGGTTTGCACAATATGGATCTTTGACGTTTTTGCTTGAGCATATTATTTCTGTTTTCTACTAAATGGTTAATCCAATGTAAATGATAGAAGAACTAATGTCATGTTTGGTATGAGGAAAAAGGGTTTCAGAAAAGAGAGGAGAGAAAATCCTTCATAGTATGTTTGATAGGCAATAATAGTTCTTCCATTAAAAAGCTCACTTCTATGAATCAAATGTAGGAAGGGGTTTTCCATCAAGATAGCCAAAGGCCATTTCCATTGGGAATTGTAAATTGGAGGACAAAAATATTCTTGCTCTCCATAATTTCCTTTGAGATTCAATTTTGGTAATTTAGTGAGGGTTATTGATTCTTTTTTTCCCCCTTTCCTTCTTCCATTCTTGATTGTCATACCAAACTCCCATTACCCACCCCAAAAGAAAAAAAACATTTATAACACCAAATAATATCTTCCTACTTACCGAACATGGTTTCTATCTTGAAAATATTCTTTCCATTCTACCAAACAGCCTAGAAGAGGCAGAAGGTTGAAACTTCTTTACTGACGATTTTGATAAATGGCTTTGCAGGATGTGATATGTGGTTTGGAGTGGGAAGCAGTAGCCATATTGACAAAACAATAATGCCTAAATCTCCAATCTTTAATGGCCTATAGTTCCTGTTTGGAATCTGTTGTACAATGCCAGGGTAAGTTTTCCATGAAAAAAGGGTTTTTTCTTGTATTCATTTGTTGGATGGAAATGAAACTGATCCCATATGACGCTGCTGCAATGTTCAGTTCATTTAGCATTTGCATGGGAATAGGTTTCGATAATCCTTTTTCCACTCCTACAATGCATAGAGAAAGTTGAATTATGTGGATTTTGTTGGCTTGGAAGTAGCTTTTGTTCTAACTGAAGTTTTGGTTGAAATAAGTTAGTTTGTCCAGTGGATTCCAAACATGATATTTTACCCTCAACCAGCTTTTTGGAATCATTACGTAAGCCTCGTTTGTATAAAATTCGGCATTTCCTAAAACAAACGTAGTCTTGTAGCCTGTAGGCTCACTCCCAGCCTCCACGGGAAGGAGTGACCGGGGGAAGAGCCGAAGTCCTAATAAGAAAAGTTCGAAAGTTCCACCAAAAAACGGATGTATTTCATTAACTATATTATTAAAATAGGTTAATATAATATTTGGTACTTTAAGTTTGTTTTTGTTTTGATTTTAGTTGTTCAAGTTTAAAGTCAATAGTTTTGATTCATAAAATTTCATGTTTTTAAAACATTAATCCCTATAATCTAATAAAAAGTTGAACAATTTTACTCTTTGAGGGATCAAAATTAAATGCGGGTAAATTCAAGAGATTAAGTATTGTATTAATGAATTTTGGATACTCCTTCCTTCCTCACCCAATATAAATCACTTTTAAAAAATTTTGGTTTACAATATAAACCACTTGAAAAGGAGTTAATGCTTATTTATCAATTTTATCTTCATGATTAATCTTTAAATGTGACTTATATTTTTCTCTCCTGACAAAACCTCATGAAACTTTATTTAATATAGATAAAATTTAAAAAATTCTTCAATTTAAAATGAATAAATTATTTATATTGTGGATTATTGGGAGCGCAGTTCAAGATAAATTGTATTTATAACTTATAAATATTGACATACTGTGACATTAATCAATATAATTTTTTACAAGTAATAAAAATAGTGTGAAATTGTTTCCAATTTTTTGAGGAAAAAAGGCTTAATGAAACAGCATGGATAATTAAAAATATAGATTGTCTTATTTTAACCTATTGAAGTTCAAAAAGGTTTAGTGAGTGTGTGGATGAGCCAAGTTCAAAAAGATTTATATTGTGAGTATTTGTCATTAATTTATTTTAAGTGATTTTACTTAATTTTAAATGAGCATGTAAAACGAATTTTATCTTAATTTGTAGAAATATTTTTTTAAATGATTTTGGGATTTTCTAAATAAGCATAGTATGGTTTTGGAGAAATTTTGCAGCCAATTTTTTTGACATTGCTCATCAATTCTTTTTAGGTTTTAGTTAACCTATTGTCTATTGCATTTATTTAATTTTTAAAAACGGCTAAGGAATCACTAATTAAGGATCCATTATGAGCATTTTGTACCATAAAGTAACAACATTTTTTTTTTGGCCAAACCATAAAGTAACAACATGTGTATTTGAAAAAGAAAAAAAAAAACGGGAGAGAGAGTTTCATGACCCAGCCCGCGTAACGGATAGCCGTTCGGCCACCACAACAAAGAACAAACCACTGGCCCCGCCTATATCCACAACCACAAGTTCGGACTCCAAGACGAAGCAGAGCCATACCAAGAAGAACAGCCATAAGAATGGCGTGCGCGACGGCGATGACGATGGTGTCGCTTGGTTTCAGATGTCCTTCGACAAGCTATTCTTCCTCTCGGGTCTCTTTCGGTGCAGTTCGCTTTGCTCCGTTCAACAAGATGAAATTGACCTCGTTAAGTAGCATTTCTGGGTGTGGCTCAATTCTTCCCCTAAAGCTCTGCACCGTCTCTCCTCTACCTCAAAGGATTCATCCGCTCACCGTTGTATCCGCTAAAGGCTACAAAATGAAAACTCACAAGGTTACTTCCTCTTTGTGTTTGTGGGTGCTTCATATTGTAAAATAGGATTTCCGGATGTTACTTGTTTCGTTTTATATTGTAAGGCAGTTGAATATATATTACCCTTCGCTTCTGCTTTCCTTGGAATATTGGGGAGTTAAATCTTTTTGTTCTTTGAATTTTATCTGAATTTCGTTAATAGGCATCAGCAAAGCGATTCCGAGTGACAGGTCGAGGAAAAATAGTGCGCAGGAGGGCTGGCAAGCAGCATTTGTTGGCCAAGAAGAACACAAAGAGAAAATTACGACTCTCCAAAATGGTGAGATCCATTTAACTATTTCTGATATCACGTAAACATGTTGATTTATTTGAATGTTGTTGATTTTCTGATATGAGCGAGATAGTGCGATTCTTTACATTGATAGCAATTGCTGAAGGGAAATGCTTCTTTTGATAGTAAAAAATTAATTTAACTTCATTACGGAAGGTCTGAGGTTCCGCATAAATTAAATAATAAAAGGCATTATCAGGGAGTTTCAGATTTATCCAGCAAGTAACTTGAAAGATGAAGAATGCAGCATAGGATGAATGCTATCGGTGAATTCCATTTAGTTTTTAAGACTGCGTTCTAGTTCTTTCACTCCATGGTGATGACAATATGATTGGAATGGGGACTTGGATATTTCATTCCTGAAACTAGTACTACTGAGCAAAAAGTCGTTGGTAGTTGTTCTTCAACTTTGATTGACTTCCTTTTACTGGTTGTTATTTGTGGTTGTAATGTGTCTCTGTTTCTTGTTTATTTTGTTAGCTTCATTGCTTCCGCGTTGGTTGTTGAGATCTTCTCTCATTTTTTTGACTGCGGAACTGAGGGTGGCTTTTGGTTGTGGACATAGGAATTAGTAATGGAAGCCAAGTTTTATCTTCACTCCTTACTCATTTCACTTTACCTGATTTGATTTTATTATATTTGTAATTCTAATTTGCTGTGTGGTTTAGCTAGAGTTATTTATATATTTATTATAGCATTGATTGTTGATGCCTGAAGGCAATGTCACCCCATTGATTCTCTGCCGTAATTTGATAAAAATTTCTTATTATTATTTGGATAACTGTCTCAAGTTCACCTACACAAGAAACAAGTGATTGGCTTTTCTATAGAGCTGATAATTTGTAAACTAGGGTGTGTCTTTTTCTCTCTATATGGAGAGAAATAGAGTAATATTTAAACTTAAAATCTATAACAAAAAACTGAATATTTTAGCTACAGCCATGGATAATTGTAAATTGTGATCTGCAGTAAAACCTGATCAATTAAATAGAATGTTTCAGTTCCTTTTTCTTATTTTTTTGGGTGCGCTTAAATTGTTAATTGTCAGTCTTTATCAAGCTTGTATCAAGAATGGAACTTTTTGTTTGTTACAAAGAGACTTGATTGTGGATTTCTCAGGTTAGCTAGTAAAACCTCATATATGCTTATTTGAGAACGTGATTTGGGGAAACTCTGCGGAAAAGGGGAAGGGGAGCTGTGCTTTGTATGCATGGGGTTAGGAAGGTCATTCCAATTCATATGAGTGTTTAGAACTCATTTCATTTGGACATCTGTAGTCAATTCGTATCATATATTGTTTTGTTTCAGTAAATCATGACTGGATCCGTGGCCCTTTCATATTCTTTATTTAAAGAGATTCAACCTATGTGTGGATTTATACAAAATAAACAAATCTCCGCTATTTAAATTCCTGCTATAAATATGGAAAGATTGTACAATATACGTAGTTATGCAGGCATCATAATGAGGTCATATAGAGCCTTGTGCGCTGGCTGAACTTGATAAAAAGCTCAGCTATCTGTCATAAAAGTCAACTGAACTTCTTTATGAGAAACTTCTAGATTTGGATATTGTCAACAAATTTAGATGTGTCTGACTTGAATTCACTTAACATGTGTGACTCTGCATCTTTGAAGTTCTTGTTTTTCTAGCTGGAAGCAGTTTGAGTGGGTAACATATCTGATATTTACGGCTTCCAGTGCTGTACAGGGTTATGTTTTTCATGTCTAACTCCGATATTATTGGTCATTCACAGCATGCAGTCAGCAGGAGTGACTATGACAATGTAATTGGAGCCTTGCCATATCTGAAAGTAAACAGACAGGCAAAATAGAGGCTATGATTGCTATTCCTTGTCAAAGCCCGTATGGCTTCTTCTGCGTAGCTTCTTGGCATCCGCAATCCACTGGGAATTTCTTGCACTTTACGTGAAGAGGATTAGCTTGCTGTCTTATTTTTCAAATGAAGTCTGGTAGTTTGACGACTTTAGTACATCCTCCTGTACCATAAATCTGTTGTTATTTGTATTCAATTATCTATCATTGCATCGTCCACTCTACTATTGCTTGAGCCCGCTGCACTCTGGATTCTTTATAATTTACTCTGGCCACCTGACTCTTGCTAGTGGTGGAACCAGAGTTCATAAGAGTTTGGTTTATCTTCTGGTGTTTATGTTATTACGTTAAACTTAAGTTATTACGTTAAACTTCACGCATCTTAAACTGTATGTAAAACAATAAAGTGCAATCTCAAATACAGATTGATTCTTACCGTAGAAAATCACATGTAAAACCACCATTTCTTGATCCTTTCCACGTTATCCCAGCTTCTTCACCCCATTGATTTGGTAGCGTAGTGTCCCACAAATCTTAGCTTTGTTGTGAGATATGTTCATTTACAAAATCCACCAGAAGTTGATTCAGGGTACACCATTCATCCCACCAGAACCATCTATTGTCACAGTTTGCCACCATTCCATCTCAATTATTACTCCGGACTACAAACTAGATTTTATAGTTAAGACCCGAGCAGAACTTTCCAAAATATGGCCAAATTTTGTTTATCACTTGCTATGCATGTGGGTCCGCTAAAAATCTCTGGCTGCATTCTTTCTTCCATTTGTAACAGTCTATGCAATTCAAAATTAAATCAGCTGAAATCTAATCACTCTATATGTCTTATTCCATCTTTACCGTGCAAATTAATTTCATTTTATCTATAGAAGTGTCTATTCTATTTGGGAAACCTCTAAAAACATTTAAAAAACCACTTTCCACAAAATTCTGACTCTAAATTGGTGATTTTTCTCACATTTCTTTGTATTAAGGCATGGATTATGAGTTTTGTAACTCATAGTTAGCAGATATAATTTCTTTCAACCTTGTTTGACCTAATTTAAACTATGTGTAAATGTGGTGGGAAAAGCTATGTTTAAATGACTTTCATTTTAAATATTTTTGCACATAATGAAAAATTTGTACACAACTCACAAAAAAGTTGCACTAGATACCTTTGACTAATAAAATTATAAGATGTGTACTTTTAACTTGTTTTTCTAATTTGGCCAAAAAAAAGTTTGTTTTTCTAATTTGATGTATCATATATCAATCATCAAATTTTAAATATAAAAACTTAGTTAAAATGTTATTTTTAATTCTAAATATAATATCTCAATTCATTCTTTATATATCATATTTATTATTTTCCCTAAACTTATTTACAGAATATAAAATAATATTTGAGTCATTTAAATTAATCAAGTAGTTGTTGTAAAAGTATAGGAGTATTCTTATAAAAAAAAAAAGTAGAGGAGTAATAAATTGATATTTAAAATTACAAATACATGAAAAAAATGATGAAACTAAAATTCTACATATTACCTACGGTTTTTTTACCATCATGAACAGTAAAAAAAATTACTTATATGTTACATTTAAAAAAAATTACTAGGATACCACACTTTTTTTAAACTTGTTCAGGTGATGAACGAGTTTGAGAGATTTTTTGTCAAACTCATTCCTCATTCACCTAATGAACAAGTTCCAAATGTTTTAATAATTTTTTTTAATAAAGGAAAAAATAGTTTTTAAAAACAAATTATTTAAAATTATTTTTTTTAATAATTTTTATATTTTTTCATATTTTTTTTATAATATTTAAGTGAAAAGATAGACATGAAAAAGAAAGGCAGTACATTTATAAATTATAAAATGCTAGTGAATAAATTTGAAATTGAAAAATCATTTCCGTGTTGATTCAATGTCTCATTCCTCTCTCATAAGGTCTTCAACAACTTTATCACTCTTGAATAAATTTTAATGTCCAACCTTCTCACCCTTGAACAAACTTCAATGTCCGAGTAAGGGGATATTAAAGCTTGTTCAAGGGTGATAAGGTTGTTGAAGATCTGATGAGAGAGGAAGGGGATATTGAATCAACGCAGAAGTGATTTTTCAATTTTAAATTTATTCACTTATCTTTTATAATTTAAAAAAGAAAGGGGGAAGAAATTCTAAATGTACTTCATTTTTTTTTTCATATTCTATCTTTTTACTTAAATATTATTAAAAAAATATAAAAAACATAAAAATTATTAAAAAAAAAAATATTTTTTAATAATTTTTAAAATTATTTTTTCTTTATTAAAACATTTGTAACCCATTCACCTGCTGTACGAATTCTAAATGAACTTTAAAAAAAAAGTATGATATCTTATCAAATTCATTCACTAGTTGAATGAGTTTGACAGAAATCCGTTTATCGCGTAAGTGAGTATGGAGAAAGTGTAATATTTTGATAAATTTGTTTTTTAAATATAGTATAAAAGTAATTTTTTACTGTTCATGGCAGTAAAAAAACCTATTACCTACTGCAAAAAATCGAATTCTAATCGAAATTCATTTGCATAGTTGTTCGAAAGTGACGTGGAAACATCAAACACATGAGCAATCATGTCTGTTAAGCAACCGCGGGATCTTCCTCCACGTTTCTCGCGCAATCAACACCGCCGTCATCTAAAGCGAAATACGGGTCCCACATAATATCCAAAGCCTTCCGAATGCGTTCAGAGAGAACCTGCGCTGAAATGACAAACCAGCCAAATTCAATGAACCTCCCGACCAATTTTTGCCCCAACGACTCAAGGGTGTTGTGGTCAATTCACTCACTGGCCTCCGTCAGAGTCGCACGCGGGGATGCTTCACGTGCATACGGATGCGGTTATAAGCTACAAGCTATCTTTCACAATTCACAGCACCATCATCAGGCAATTTTCCCAAACAGTCTTTCCTTCTAGGGTTTTTGGAATCTCCGTCTTCTCGATCAGAACTCCTTCTGTCGGATCTTGCTCCGGATCTCGGTTTCATTTGAATCGTTGCATTTATTTTTCTGTTCTTTGGAAAGTTGTTGGCTGGAAAAATTGATGGTTCAGCTGATGAAGTCTGGGAATCTCTGTTCGGAGCTTGAAAAGAAACCGGCTGTTTCTGACAAGGTGCCGGTGAAGTTGGAAATCGAGGAACCTCTGGAAGAAGAGCATGGACCTCTGAACAAGCGTTGTAGGCCTTCCATGGATTCGCAAGAGGTATGCAATCTGTTAGTTAGGGTTGTTTGGTTACTGGTGGAAGAGCTTTGCAATTGTGAGCAACATGCGGATGATGAAGTATGTTATTAAGGGTCATTCTTCGATGTAGTTTAGGATTTGAGAGTGGAAGGACGTGGAATTCAAGATTCTTGTCTAACCCTCATCCTCAGCAGACAGGTGGTGTTATAAGGTTTATTGAAAATGTGGTTTTGTGTTTTTAGTATTTAACTCTCTTCCTTTTACACTTTTGTCTTTGCACTTGCTAGCCATATTGCCTCAACTCTTTTTTTTTCCTAAAAAGAAAAAAAAACCAGTTGAACAAAATGATCTCATAGCAGTATTTTTTTTTTTTTTTAAATGAAAGCATTCAAAAGCTCAACATTGGTGACGTAAAAATGGATCTAACTTATTTATTTTTCCACGTTATAGTCAGGAGTTGCAAATTCCAAATTGTAAATGGTAACGGTTGTGATGGGAAAATTGATATACATGTTTTAGATATCCATTCCTTAGTGTATGACACATGGACGCAACTTCTCCTCAATATTTAGGTATCATTTGTCTATTGGATAAGATTGGTAGACTTTAATAAGTGTAATTTTGTAATGTCAAACAAACCCCACTGCGTGTTGTGTGTGTGTGTGTGTGTTATATTAAAAATTTATACTCAAAAATTGATTTCCATACCAGTATGTATGGCTGATGGTTTTGGGATATGTGACGTTAAATAAAGACTAGTCTTTATAGTTAAGAGGTTACCATCAGATTCAGAGGTCCACTGAATATATAAGAAGCTGAGATTATGGATTATTCCCATAGATTTCTAAATCAGTTGAAACTTGTCTTCATTCATTCATTCATTCATTCATTTATGGCTTTGTTTTCCTGTATGGCTATGCCATGATCGATAAGTTTTAGATGTTCCGTCTTTAACATTTTCATCTCTTGCATTGTCTATCCAATTGGTTAGCAGTGGGGTGCCTCAACTGATACATCCAACAATCCTACTCTGCAATACAATATACTTGATGAACCTAGTCCCTTGGGGTTGCGGCTGAGGAAGAGTCCTTCACTATTAGATTTGATTCAAATGAAACTTTCTCAAGGGAGTGTAACTCCTGAAAGCACACAAAATGAAAACTTAAGCTCCGTTGTGAAAAAGGAGAGCAGAGGTGCTAATACATCTGGTGCAGGTGACAAGCTCAAGGCTTCAAATTTTCCAGCTTCACTTTTAAGAATTGGTTCTTGGGAGGTATATTCAAGTCACCACCTGTTTGGGAGAACAAATTTGTTATTGAATTGAATTCAGCTTGGCTGAAAGCTATTTTTCTTGCAGTATAAATCTAAATATGAGGGTGACTTGGTGGCAAAATGTTACTTTGCAAAGCATAAGCTTGTGTGGGAAGTTCTGGAAGGTGGCCTAAAGAGTAAGATTGAAATTCAGTGGTCGGATATTATGGCACTAAATGCAAATTTTCCTGACAATGGACCCAGTACATTGTCTGCAGCGGTAATTGTTTGCGCTATTTTCCTCTCCATATTATGCCCCAGCATTGCTCTAAATTTGGTAGCTTTCTGAATCATGGTTTGAACTTTGGTGTTTTCAGCTGGCTCGGCAGCCTCTTTTCTTTAGGGAGACTAATCCACAGCCTAGAAAGCATACACTATGGCAAGCTACAGCAGATTTCACTGATGGACAAGCTAGCAAATACAGGTTCCCCACCAACCTGAACCCCAGCCCCCAACATTTTTGTTTTCTGTTTCGTAGTTGAATTAACTGTCAAGAATTGGCCCCATATGAAAAATTGATACATCATGAAAGACGATCATAATTATCAGTGGGAAACTGATGCTGTTCCACCAAATATAGATGAGAGTTCAAACATTTGACAAAGCATGTTGGCTTTACAGCTCTCCTTTTGTCATTTGAATTGTTTTTATGACTCTACATTTGACGGCATTTCTGGTCAGTTGTAGTCTTAGCACTAGGAATGTAGAATTGTAATGCATGCTTGGTCCCACCCACTTATATATACACAGGGTTTAATATGTTTTTTGAACACTCTTTTGTTGCGCTGCAGGCAGCATTTTCTGCAATGCCCACAAGGACTGCTGAATAAGCATTTTGAAAAGCTTATCCAGTGTGATGCACGACTTAATTTCCTAAGCCAGCAGCCAGCAATAATTTTGGATTCACCGTATTTTGATACACGGCCATCTGCTTTCGTGGATGAATCCAAGGATCATTGTCTTGATCAAGTCAATGAGAAGGTGTCTATCTCATCTTGTGTGCAGGGCATAGGATCACCTCATGCTTCCCAGTCATCATCATTTAATATTGAAATCAGTGATCCTTCTTGCATAACCTTGGATAGCCGTTCCCGAGAAGCACCTTCCCCCAGTTCAGGTACATTAGGAATTTGGCTCTTGCTTGACTTCTCTGGCCAGTGTCCTTATTCATTTGTTCATCTATCTGCTCATTTTCCATTAGAGAGAAAAATATTTGTTTATTATTTATAGTTTTACATTTGCTTTTACCATGAATCAGTTTATTCATCTCTAACAATTTTGTTTATGGATTTTCTTAACTGAAGGTAGTGGATGTTCTGAAACCGAGTCCAAGGGTCCAAGAAACTGGGATCAGATAAAAGTGCCTGGACTCCGCCCTTCAATGTCTGTGAGTGATTTTATGAGCCACATTGAACATTGTCTTTCAGAACAAATGAACTCTGGGAATCCACCTTCTGGTGGAGCAGAGGTACGGGAGATGCTGGAAGACATTTCACAGTACCTACTCAGTGACAATCAGGTTGCAGCAACGTCTGATGAAAAGTCACTCATGTCTAGGGTCAATTCTCTCTGTTGTCTTCTGCAGGATCCTGCAGCTGTCCAGAATTTGCATCATATGGAGGGATGTTCTGCTGTAGAACCCGATGAAAATCCTAATCTGAATCATAATCTTGAATTGATGCCAGACAACAAAAATAGAACTGATGCTGAGGTTGCTGAAGAGGATTCAAAGGATGTTTCTGGGGGCAAGCAAGCTTCTGGAATGTCCAGGAAAGACTCGTTTGGAGATTTGCTTCTCCATCTCCCTCGAATAGCATCTCTTCCGAAGTTCATGTTTAATATATCAGAAGACGATAGTGATTGCAGTCAAGGCAGATAAGTTTGTCCAGTTTGACTTCTCGTAAAAGGGAAAATATGACGTGCTAGTTTAAAGTTTCCCTTGGGAACCACTAGGATTTGGAAAACATGTTTTAATGAAGAATCCTGGTGATCCCATGTAAAAATTTGTCAAGTAGGTGCTTAGCTCTATTTTACCCCTACCCTTGCTCGTCATGTTGTGTAAGGCCTGTCCATTTGCATCTGTGTAAATCATGTGTCATCTAATATTATTTTGAGTTAGAATCGTCGGGTGGCTTCGTGACTTAAATCTTATGTTTTGATTATTGTTCGAATAATAATAATTCATCTAAGTACGTGGACGAAGTTGAGAAAATTTGAGGTTACAGTACAATATATTTATTTAAAGCTCTTTCTTTTAATTCCAGGAAATTTACTTTCAAATCCCAGGTTGTCTTTCCAATTCATCCACTTGGTCATTTATTGCATGCAAATTGATGGATTGTTGTCGATCATAATCACATATAATTATACAGGAATTTAGCATTGGAAATTGGACTCTGATTCTTATGCCAACGATGAATTACTCTTCGAAGTCTGCACTACTTGCCATAAAGCGGATGGTGAAAACAATCACAACCCAACAGATCAACCAAATATGTAACAAGGTGTTTCACAGTTGGGTAACACGAGGGGATGCCTAGGAGATCCAAAGCGTCAAGACAGGATGCTTGAATGGTGAAAAGTCAATGCCATGGACCAGGGACAGGGAATTAAAACCTCAACTATTGAACTTTCGATGTCCCAAAGGATATACTTTTCCAATAGTAGAGTCAGCTTTGCACGCTGTTGCCAAAGGAAGAGAAGAACCATGGTGGCCGCTGAGGTAGACGAGGTTGTCATCGGAGTCTTGGGTTGGGTGTGGGCAAAGGTGGAAAAAGGCTTAGCTTACAACAGGGGAGGTGGGTTCCAAGTTCCAACAATCCCACCTAGGTGGTATTCCCAATCCCTAGTTATCCCAAGTCTTTTCTACCAAACATCACAAATTAATGGGCAGTATTAGTACCAAGCCTAGAACCAACCCCTGCAACCGAGTACCAAACATGGCCTTAGTTTAGGGCTTGGATTTTTTTTTTTTTTGGGGGGGGGGGGGGGGGGGGG
>QFDD01002506.1:0-22918 GCA_006871305.1 Vachellia collinsii | reverse complement strand
AAAGCACTTCAGAGGGGCACTTGCTCACTCGAAGAACGTTTAGGTAAGAACAAGGCAAAAAAAAAAAAAAAAACTTTTAATTAATGTATTTATTTTCACACTCCTATATTACTACTATTTTTGTTTTTTTGGTAAGCTGGGTATTTACAGTTGTGAGACCCTTTCCATACACAATATCAAGGATGGAATTCCTAACTCAGCTAAGTGCCAATTGGGCTAGACCTCATGGTTTATATTATTTATTTTTAACTTTTCAATATGATTAATACAATTTTTAGGTTCTCAAATAATTTTTTAACAGATAAAATGATTCATATTTTTATTAGATTATAGGATCGATGTTTTAAATAAAATGAAACTTGAAAGATTAAAACAACTTGTTTTAAACTTAATGGATCAAAACTCAAACAAAAATCAACTTAAATAATTAAATATTATATTAACTCTTTTTATATTTTTATAAAATCATTACGAACTAAAAAATGCAAAGTGATTGCCGCCACGCCTTGTTTTTGGAAACTAATGGCTGATGTAATTCTTTATAGTATATATATTATATCTTTATTGTGTATTTAAAAAATTTGCATCCATTCATTTTCAGTTATTTTTAACATTCAAAATTAAACAGTTTCATAGTGATGTATATTTGCTGTGTATACATCCCACTCCCCTGAAACAAAATTCAGCAGTAGGCATCCACTGCTTCAATTTCATTGCGTGTAAGTGTACAACTATTCTTTAATGTTTAGATTAACTTTTTTTAACTGATTTTACACAATTAATATAAATATGTGAAAGAAATTTTATCTCAACTTACATGAAAGTATTTTTTAATTAATTCTGGATGATTGACAACACGTAGGTTCCTCTAATAACAAACTAAAAGAGACATATTAGTAAAACTTACTACCATTTGAAGCATCTCACTAGAAGATTTCTGGAATTATGATAGGAAGTAAAATGGTCGATAGCCTCCACATGCATATTCTACAAAACTAAAAGTTCAAATTGAGCTACTGCTCAGAAAGAAGAAAACCAAATCAATTAAAGTACCACTTGATGTGAAACAACAGAAAACGTATAATTAAGCAGGAGGCCTAAAATTCATATTCTTACACTAGAAGAGTCTACCTATCACTGAACTTCAGGCACATATGCTTTTTAATCTTTATAAATGTCCAAAAGCCGACGGACACTTTCCTGAAATCTATCACAAATTTCTCCAGAAACGGTTCCTCACTCATTCCAAAAATGGTCCTTCGTGCCCCAATTTTTTTTAACACAAGTCAGATAAAAAACCCAGTCATTCTGCAACAGCAGCTCAACTCTGTGTATTAAAAAAGGCCAGATAATTTATAATCAACTGATGATGGCTCCAAAATCAACTACGCTTACATAAAGAAAAGCAGACAAAACAAAATTAGGAATATATTGAAGTCAACCAAATTCCTAGGATAGGTAATATTACTGCCACAATATTCTCCTCTCAACGTTCATTGCTTTACTATATCCCTTTTTTTCTTCTTCACACACACTGGTTATGCGAATGAAAAATCAATCTATATATATGCATGTATATATATCAATTTTGTAGAGTAGCATTATTGAACAATGTGGCTTACCTCATTATTCCCCGCAGTGTACTGGACTCAAATCTAGTTATCCAAAAATCATTATAGACGTCAAATCCAACTTCAATAAGTTAACTGGAAACAAAATTTGTCAGTCATTCTTTTACTTTCACTTAATATTGAGATAAGGCACCTTCAGCATCAACAGGTGGAGGCTCCAAAATTTCCTCACATTCTTAAATAAGGAATAGCAGACAAAACAAAATCACAGACCCATTGAAGCCAACCAATTTCCTGGGGAAGGTAATAGAACAACTACAATGCTATCTGCTCAACAATCACTGCTCTACTTTTGCATTTGGCTCCTTTTTCTTATTCACAATGACTTTAAGAGAATGAAAAGTTCTTAAAAAACATTAAAAAGATCACATCCAACTTCCACAGGTTAATTTGAAAGCAAATTTTCTCAGCGCATGTTTCCACTTACTATTGATATAAGCCACCCTTAGCCTCAACTTAGAGCACTGGAACAGAGATGCTCGCAAAAGTTATTGCTATAACAAGAAAACTTGTCCATGATATATGATAAAAAGAATAATTCATACGGGTAACAGAACAGAAAACAATGTCTACACGTTAAAAGATCAAATTAAACTACCACAGCATGAGAACAAAATAAATAGAGAAAGAACTAAAGCAGAACAGTTATCATTATAGATCACAGAGTGTAATAATTACAATCTTACACTGCAAGTAACTAACTACCTAGGATTGACATTCAGATAGAGCTCAGAGTTTATTTTTTGGGACCTGAGATAAAGCCCTGAGTTCACCTTCATAGATTTTCTGTAGCTCGGGAACAATTTCTTGAAATCTGATCACAAATTTCTCCCGAAAATTCTTCTCACTTATAATGATAATGTAAGGCAAAGACCATGCATTATCTGCAGCCAAACAGTTGGTTTTCAAAATTTTAACAACTGACCATCTTGAAATAATCCGCTTCAAGCTATAGCTAAGAATTGTTGGGCATCCAGCTATATCTTCCAATGAAAAACCCATTTCATCCACAAGAAACTTCATTTTGTTTGTGATATTTTCTTCTGACAGAATCATGCAATTTGGAAACTTACTGAATGCTGATAGAGTGAGATTCCTGGACCATCCAAGCCTCTCAAACAAATCCATTTTTGATTCCCAGTTTGATTTCTTTACCCGTGCCAAAACAGTGATAGCTTGAATGAACACCACCTTAGAGGGTTGAATTCGTGATTCATTAGCAAACTCGACACATTCAAAAAATTTGGCAGGATTCATAAATGCTGCATTTGGCAATGTAGTTAACAGCGCACAGACAGAAGAATGAGGAACTCCAAAATCTCTCAAAACCTTCAGGTTTGGAACTAAATTGTTTACGTCCCAGTAGATCAGAAACCATCTTGACCGTTTTAAAGCTATTCTCACTTTCTCATCATCATTAAGAACACTCTTAAGGGCCTCATAAAAGGGAATTAAACGATTCTTTAAGCTACAGTCCAGGAATACAGAGTGAGACATGAGAAGTTCTAGAACTTCAGAACGTGAAAACCCTAAAGACCGGAAAAACCTTAGCTTAGGCAAAATGGTCTTCTCCGGAGTGGCCAAGAGCACTTGAGGAGAACGTTTCACAATTTTGGATAGCTGTGTATCAGAGAATCCGTGGCTCCGGAAAAGATTAATAACAGAATCGGGATTATGATGGGATTTCAAATGAACCCTTTGGGAAACTTCGATAGCTGCTTTGGCAGACATGCCACAAGAGTTCATGAGGTAACAAACTGTAAGCGATTCATTTCCTTTCAGTTTTTGATTCGGTTTCGATGATTTCACTACAGAAGAAAAATAATTGAAAATGTGGGAAGCATTGAAGAGGAGAAATCCCAGTTGGGTCCTCCTTAGGCATGTTCGTGAGGTAGATGATCGCGCAATGACAAAGTGAAGCATAATGAAGACGATAAACTCACCCGACTTGCGTTAATCCTTCAATTCCCCCCGCCAAGCCCTTCAGAGTGGTACCCGCTCACTCGAAGAACATTTATCTACGGACAAAGAAAAAAAAAAAACAAAACAAAACAAAAACAAAGAAAGAAAGAAAGAAAATTAATCTTTTGTGTTACTCTATCTTTTGACTCCAATATAGCTCACTTTATGAACTATATAACTCAGTGTAATTTAATTTCTATAATTTAATTTTTTTAATCTAAAAAGCTTCTTTTGTAATGGTTGAATACCATGTTAATGTTAAGTTGTAAATTTATTTGACCGCTTTTTCTAACAATTTAAATTTTAATAGGAGGAATTACGTTAAACTTCTAAAAGAAGAAATTTCCCCCCAATTTAATTAACTTTTCTTACCTTTTTTTTTTATTTTACACTGTATCTATGTTAAAATTTTATAGCCACGCTTCTTTAATTTTAGTCGGACAACAAACTTTGAGAGTGACATTTCTCCTAGGCCAAAATTTTGACAAACTTAACTCCCAAAAAATTAATTAGGAAAAATCGCATTTGAGTCCCATAGAAGAGAAGAAATGATGAAAAAGTCCTAACAAAAAATTCATTTATTAGAGAGTCCCAAGACAACTCAATGAAAGAAATTGTATATGTGCAATTACCATTGTACCCTTAGTAATACAGAGGTGGAAAAAGGAGAAACAAAGAGAAGAGGCGAGACGGAGAAATAGAGGAGACCCAAGACCCCTTCATCACTTCCATCAACATCACTATCTATCTTCTTCCTTCCCACTCACCATCGACATCATCACATAGAGAGAAAGCGAGAGAGTAGCTCGGGCGGCAGCAAACCCTAGCATGGAGTGAGTTGCCGTCGCAACAATATTGTGGGAAGAAGTAGTCATTGCTGCTACTAATACCCCTGTGAGAGTAAGCATCCAGTCTTCATTTCCATTCCTTAGTTTAAAGTCAAGAGTTATCAAAACCCCTTAACTTGAGTTACCACAATGTGTAACTTGAGTTGCATCATCAAAAATCCTGCAGAAACAAACAACGCATCATTGACAAGTTGAATAGCTGGAATTGACAAATCTATTATTTATCATTGCCAAGTTGAGCGGTTAAAATTGATAAATCCATTATACACGTTTAGCTGCTGTAATTGACAAGTTAAGCGGTTGGGATTGACAAGTTTAGCATTAGGACAATCAATTACCCAGTTTTATTAAAAAAAAAAACTCAATTTTTGAACCTAAAAACTTGAGTTGTGAAGCCAAAACTCGAATTGTATCAGGTGTGGTAAGGGACTTTTCAATCCCTAATGCTCAACTTGTCAATAGTGGGTAATAAATTTGTTAATGCCGCGATGACTTCTTTTCTAGCAACGATGACCTTCTTCTTCCTCACAATATTGTTGAGTGGCAACTAACTCCATGCTAGGGTTCGTTGTCGCCCGAGCTACTCTCTCGCTTTCTCTTTATGTGACGGCATCGATGGTGAGTGAGAAGGAAGAAGACGAACATGAAGACGAAGATGGTGATGGTGATGGAAATAATGAAGATGTCTTGGATCTCCTCCCCTTCTACATTTCATATGTTCTCTGTTTCTTTTTTTCCGCCTCTTATTACCAAGGGTACAATGGTAATTGCGTAGATATTATTTCTTTCACTGACGTCCCTTGAAACTCTCTAATAAGTAAAGTTTTTGTTGCTCTAGTAACCGAAGTTTTTGTTGGGCTTTTTCATCATTTCTTCTCTTCCATGCGATTTAAATGCGATTTTCCCAATTAATTATCCTTCTAACGGACACGAATGGTGAGAGAAGACGCGCGCCCGGGAAATTGCTGTGGCCACGAATGGAGATAACGTATATATTTATAAGAAAAAAAGATAATTAAAACCCAAAAACACCACACTCAGACAGTATCGTTGGGCTGCTCGTCGGAAGCTATGGCCTCCAAAACGGTCAACTCCTCTCTATCCCGCCCCACAACCACCTTCTTATTCCCTCTCAACGAGAACGGACTGAGACCTATATCACTCCCTCTCCTCCGATCCTTCCACTGCAGATCGAAACGCCTCGTTTTCTCGCGAAGATTGGTGTTGAAAGCTTGTGTCAAGGTGGAAGAGAGGAATGTTCCGGAGAATTCACCCGCAAGTGAATGGGGGAAGGTTTCTGCTGTGTTATTTGATATGGATGGCGTCCTCTGCAACAGTGAAGACCTTTCTAGAAGAGCGGCCGTTGATGTATTTGCGGATATGGGCGTCCAAGTCACTGTTGAGGATTTTGTCCCATTCATGGGAACCGGTACTTTTTTAAGGCTTTTGAATTCTTCCCGTCCAGTTCTTTAGCTTATTTTCGTTTCAGTTTCTCTCGCTTTTGATGAGGCGACGAGCAGCTATTTTAGTTTACCATCGCTTTAAGTTCAGCTGTGCTTACTGTTTAATTCCGTCTCAGTGTTCATCCCTGATTCCCTGGTTGGTTGGCAGTTGTGCCAAACAACTGAATGTACCAAGAGGATATTTTAAGTATTTGGATTCTATTGTTTCTTACTTTTATCCCCTTTTCCTTACATAACTGCTGGTTGATGCAACACTAAGGCAAACGTCACTTGCTTTGTTGGGTTTTATAGTTTTAATGAATAGCCTTTTGTACTGTTTATCCGTCATTGCATCTTTTAAACTTGACAGGCGAAGCAAACTTTTTGGGAGGTGTTGCCAAAGTCAAGGGAGTTAAAGGGTTTGACCCGGAAGCAGCAAAACAGAGATTCTTTGAAATTTATTTAGATAAGGTGCATAATATGTATTACTATTGATGATGCTTTTGATTTCTTTTGCACTTAACTTTGCTTAAATTCTTTCTTCTTCTCCCAGTATGCGAAACCAGAGGCTGGAATTGGATTCCCAGGTGCCCTTGAACTAATTTCTCAGGTAAGTACTATTGGCAGTGATTGACATTATCTTATCACATTGTCCCTTATCAAGTGGCTTAAAGAGGACTTGCCACCATATGATAGTGCAAAGAGAAAGGCCTTAAAGTTGCTGTTGCATCAAGTGCTGACCGTATAAAGGTTGATGCAAATCTAGCTGCAGCTGCATTACCATTGTCACTGTAAGCAAACACACTGAGTGTCTTGTTGAATGTTCACGGACTAATGGAGATGATATTTAACTATTACGTACGTGCAAATTATGTTATTAATTTAATGGTTGTAGTTTCTAACTAAATTTCTCTGTTTGTGGGTTTTGTATGAAGAGTTACAAGTTTGAAATTTCCTGAGTCATTCTACAGTGTATATAACATAGGAGAGAGTTTCAGATATTGACACAAGGAATAATATTATTTTTCTCTTTAATATCATTTGGAAGTTGCTATTGATCTTTATAGGAATATTTTAATTGGTCAAGGAATGAGATTGTTTTCTTCTTCTTAATGTTGTTTGGAATAATACGATATTGAATTTTATTCCTTGTCAAATTTCTTCTTTACGATTGAGATGACCTTAATGGGCATTTATCCAAACCTTACATTTTTAGATTCATTGCAGTTACTAAGTAGCAGCCAAACATTTATAACCATTTTTTATGATATTATGCATGAATCAATCATGGAGAGTTCTTCAGGACGAAATGAATAGATTCTAATGAGTGAGATAGTGTTAATGTGGCCTCTTTTCTCCGTGGAAGTTATTCATTGAAATAATGATTCACGATTGATATTGATATATTTGAGATAGCTGAATATGTGAGAGTTTCATTATCAATTCCATTTCCTTGTTCTTGTTGCTGGACATCTCGGTTATACAAATCTTCTATTTGTTTCACAAGACCATAATAATCCAAGATGGAATGCAAGTATACTGCATATTGTAAGTCAATATTGGTTTTAGGACTTTAAATGAAAATGCAAAGAAACATAACTTTTACTCAGTTTTCAAGAATGACTTAATCTGTTAATTTCATTTGTGATTTACTTAGCATCAATTTTGTCCTTATTATTGCTTGTGTTTTTCTCCTATCAGGTTTGATGCTATTGTGTCTGCAGATGCTTTTGAGAATTTAAAACCTGCTCCTGATATTTTTTTGGCTGCATCAAGAACATTGAATGTGCCCCCTAGTGAGGTAAACAAATAGGATCTGCTTTTTGGAGATGCTAATTGAAGGGGGTTTCCCTCTTTATTTTTTGTGGTGGTTGAATTTAAAATTGGCTGTATGTTGTTGTTAGTTAGTAGGATGACAGACCTATGCAGCTACATAGTCAAAAAGCGTGTTAAAATGTTTGTTGCTTTATAATGATGATAAATATCTTGAATTTTCTCCACTAACTAGAGATTTTTTGCTTGAATTTCTTTCTTGATAAATTAAAATTTTCTTTGAAGTTTTGAATGCTGGAATTGTGAGCTAGATTTAGTGATCTACGAGTATATTATGATCTTTACAGGCTTAGCTCTAAAAGAACAGTATATTTGTTTTTATGCAATTTGACGTTACATTTACTAACACTTGCTATCAAGTTTAATATCCTTGTGTAAAAGGTTGCATCTATATTGGCTTGACTAACATTGACATCTTCAACCTGTTGTCAGTGTCTTGTTATAGAAGATGCATTGGCCGGAGTGCAGGCTGCCAAAGCTGCACAGATGAGGTATTTTGAGTATAGATCTGAGTTCCTACATAAACTAAAATCTCGAGTCCACAAATCAGTGTACGTTCATGCATCAAAGAGTATAACTATGAAACTACTATGTAGTCAAATTCTTGTTGTTTTTGTTGTTTGCAGATGTATAGCAGTCAGGACCACACTATCAGACGAGGCATTAAAATCTGCTGGCCCAACACTTATCCGTGATGATATAGGAAGTGTTTCACTTGATGATATTCTTAGTGGTGGCTCTATTGGCCATAGTATGTAGTCTTGTGAGTTTGCTGTAATTCTCATTTTTTTATCTATCACCTATGGTGTAGAACGGTAAAGCCACGTCTAATTTAAGAACGGATACTAGATACTCTTTGTATCACAATGCCCTCTCAATTATTGTGAATGTCAAGTGCAAACTTTGTCAATGGGAAAAATGCTCGAGAATGTCATATTGCTTGTTTTTATTAAATTAAACTTTTCTGTCAAGGTAGTAATTTTGCGGACCATTGTTCTCAAATAATGCTAGAAATGTTGATTCTAGTTTGCAGTAGGTCTTATCTAGACATGCCATTGCAGATAAGAGGATGCAGGGGCCACAATCTTTTAATAATTCCACACAAGCTTCATCTGCAATGCTTGCCGGAAATTCAGATGACAGATTTAGCAAGACTACAAGTAGTGCCAGTGGGGAGATTTTCGCTACTAAATGGTAAGCAAAATTTTTGTTAATTCCAATCATATGCTGATATTTTACTTTTCTTATTTTTTAATTCTTTTGTGGTCTTGCTTTCTTTGTTGATTTTGGATCGTAATTTTTATTGAAGGTCTCACAGAAAACATCAGTAGTAATGCTCCTGAGCTTAATGTTTAATAAAATAATTTGGTTCACTTGGCCTCTTGATATAAGATTTTACATGGTTGATTATAGCCCCTTTCATGCAGGGATTGGTCTTAACATCAATTAACCTTTCTCTCGTTAAAAGAATAAATGAATGAAAAAATGATACGTTTATTAAGGTTAGTTTGTGGAAAACAAAATTCCCTAAACAATAGTGTAATGGGTTGTTCTCAAGTCTGATCTTTAAGACTTTATCCAAAGCCTTCATGATGTCTTAATTCAAAATGAAAATGATAATATTATATAACAAGTACTGAAGGGAGAATTCCTATTAAATGCATTCTCTAGGAATGATGTGTAGTGTTGGTCCCATCTATGTCAATTTATAGGATGTGAATATGCAGAGTTTCTGTTGGTAACTATCACATGAGGCTACAGAAATAATTTTTGGACAGGTTGCAGGGTTCTCGACGAGATGTACTGAGATTTGGAAGCCTGGGTATTGCTATCTCTTGCCTCATCTTCACTGTAAATAACCAGAAGGTATGAGCATATTGCACAGAATATGCTGCAAAGCAGAATGATACACACACACACACATATATATGCAGAATCTTCACTTTTCTATTTTATTTTTTTCTGAGGGGTAATTGATAGGCAAGTTCATTATTTAGAATTACTAATTTTTGCAGGCAATGCAGTATGCTTCCCCTAAATCTATTTGGAATCTGTTGTTTGGTGTAAGCCAACCATCTTTGGAGCAAAATGAAGGTGATCAATACTGTGAAAGGAATTATCTATGCAATGTGCATTTTCTCTTTTTACCGTTCTCTTAATTTTTGTCCATAGCTTCTTGAAGTGATCAGAAAGCTTCCATTATTTTATGGTCCAGAATTTGAACTTGGAACTTAGAGACAAGATGTTTTTCAACCATTTCCCAACAACTTAGGAGTATAGTTCTTTGTCCAAAAATATAAATACTACCGTCACCAATCTAAAAACTTAAGCTGTTTGGTAGGGCCTTTGAAACATATTTTTATGGTAAGTCTAATATTAGGTCATCTTCTCCAGTAATGACTCGTTTAATGCTTCTCTTTTTCTTTTTCTCACTGCTTTGGGTCAGAGTCGTCAGACTAAAAGATGAAGCAAGGAACATGATTTTACCCCGTTTTTGTTTAGGCAGATCAAGATCTGATAGGATCCAGCAATTTGTGAACTACATAGCTGATCTGGAAGGCAAGTAAGTAGTGATTTATTGATTTATAACCAATATTTTTCTAATGATTTTCACCCTATAGTCACATTTTTTATTTAATTTTTCATATAAAAATGTTAGCCAGAAAGTAATACCATCTTTAGTTGAATTTTTTTTTTATTTGTACCTTCTTTTTGTGAAGAAGGGGACATAGGTAGGTTAACTTTGAAGTTGGGTGCTTGTTACCATCCAAGAGTCATAGTTGCATGTAGGGAAGAATATCATTGTTATTATGGCATGATAATTCATTTCTTTTTTGTCTGAGGTGACAAGGGAATGCTCAGATTCTCATGTGATTTCTCTGTTTTTTATTTGCCAAGTATGAATTTCCTTTGGTTTTGCTGGCACCTTTTTTTATTCTAATATCAAACTTGACAGTCCCCATGCATAGCAGGACCCAAATCCTCCCAAAGCCCGTGCTTAGCAGGAGCTTCATGCACGGGTGTCCCCCTATCAAAGTTGACAGTGGAAATAAACTAATTGGATGCTGTATATGGAGGAAGTTTACAATGTTTTTATGATATTATAATATAATTTGTTTCTTTTTACTGTTTAAGGGGAAATGCTCAGATTGTTCCAGAATTTCCACCTAAACTTGATTGGCTGAATACACCCCCCCTTCAGTTTGGCAGGGTACTCCCTATTCAACTTAAATTATAGTCTCATGAGAATGCTATCCGTGCCTATTGAATGCGATTACTTCTTTTGGCAGGATCTGAGAGGAAAAGTGGTTCTGCTGGATTTCTGGACTTATTGTTGTATCAATTGTATGCATGTGCTGCCAGATCTGGATTTTTTGGAAAAGAAATACAAAAATATGCCGGTAAATTCTTGTTATCAGTTTCAGATATCATAATACATTAGTTATGAAACTTTTCTTTTTTGAGGATCGAAATTTCTAGTTTTCTCCCTTGCAAGTGTTCTTTCCCCAATACATTCCTTAATAGATCCTTTATTTGGTATTTGATGTAGATGCTTGTTTTGGCTGGTAGTTTCTGAACATTGACAAACATAATATTTCATAATTAAAACATGCTTAACATTCTTATATGCAGAGAAAATAAGAGACAAATGGCTTCTATAATCTGTTTTTGTGAAATCATGCTTCTTTTCCTTCAAATAAATTATATTAAAAATTATCTTCAAATAGAGATAAAGATTCAACAGCGCTATCAATAAGTTTTCCTAGTTATTGAAAATTATGAATCTCCCAAAAACACTTGAATATTTTCTTTTCAGCCCTCTCTTCGTTTATTATTTTTCCTTATAAACCTTCCCCCTTTCTGAAACACTAAACTAATTCCTTTAAAATTCTACAAGTCTCTATGACCCAGAATGCCTAATACTTACCAAAAACTGTCAGAAAATGACACATAGTAATTCTTTAACCAATTGTCTGCTCTGAACCTGTCTGTCTGTGCTTCCTTAAAGTAAAACACTCTTAATTCAGGGCCCATCATTTCTCTAGACAGGAAATTCAAGGGAATGTGGAGTGTTATACAATTCCTTTTATGTTACCACACTGGATTTGGTATCTTATCTTTCAGTTTAGTTCAGGAGAAAAAAGATGTGAAATATTGTTGTTATCCATGCTTCCATATATGCATATCTCTTTTCTTTTACTTCATGACATACCCATTTGGGGCAAATATTCTTCTGTATCAGTAACAAGTTCTGTTTCTAATTAATCTTTTTGCTAAAAACTACAAATGTGCCTGGTATTGGCTATCTGATGTCTGCCCTTTGTTGGCTCAGTTCATTGTTGTAGGTGTCCATTCTGCAAAGTTTGATAATGAGAAAGATTCTGAAGCCATTCGCAATGCAGTGCTCCGTTATGACATCACTCACCCTGTAAGTTTGCAGTTGGAATTTATACAATTGTTTTGCTGGGAAATATGGTTGCCATTATAAGTTGAATTTTAAAAGAATATGTTGCAGGAACTAAATCACACGAGACAGAGTTATCTGCAATGACAAGAAACCAAACTAATGCTATTAGCTTGCTTAAGGGAGCCCTTTCTCTTTGATATCTCATTTGTCTTTAAATTTAATGCAGGTTGTCAATGATGGAGATATGTATCTTTGGCGGAAGCTGGGCATAAATTCATGGCCAACATTTGCTATCATTGGGCCTAATGGAAATCTCATTGCACAAATTTCTGGAGAAGGTCACAAGAAGGTACTGAGAAATAATGCCATTTTTAGCTATGTTAGATGAATCCTATTTGTCTCGCTCTGGCCATAACTCAAATTGATGTAGTTGTTGCCTTTGGGCCAGGATTTTCTTATCAAACTAGAGAGGATTACCAAAGTGATAAATGGAACATGAGCCATGTGTTTTCCGGTTAAATAAAGCCTGATAAAGGGCCTACAATTTATCCTTTTGTTGCTGATACTTCTGGTATAATGCATGCAAAGTTATTCTTATTTTCTCAGGTTTAAAATCAAATTTTTTTATTGTGGTCTAATTTTTGATGTCATATTGGTGAACTTATTTTTACCTTCTGCTGCGCATTGTACAATATTACAGTAATAATATAATTCTTATATCTATTCTTTAGTAAATAATTCCAGGGATACGGTCTATGATAGAGCATAATAGCGTCATGTGATCCATGTAGCCAACCCCATCTAGTGGGACAAGGCTTTATTGTTGTTGTTGTATTTTTTAATAAATAATAATAATTATATGGAAAAGAACTTAAAATGCAGTTCCTTATATCTTTCTTGTTATATTCCTTAATGAAAATTATGAAAAATGCATGCTTTTCCATTGATAGCTTTATAAATATATGATTTTTGTAGATAACTATGTGTTTAAGCAATTAGACCAGGTATCTATTATGTTTTTACAAACAATATACATTTCATGTCTTAGTGAGGATACGTAGCAGTGACGATATGGGGTACATATTAAGTCCAGTCCTTATTATATCTATTGTTTTACATACCTTGTGTACAAATGAGTAACCATTTACTCCTGTGGTGCATAGGATCTTGATGATTTTGTAGAGGCAGCTCTTCTGTTTTATGGAAAACAGAACATGCTGGACAACACACCACTTACACTGAATCTGGAGAAGGATAATGATCCTCGCCTAGCAACATCTCCATTGAAGTTTCCAGGAAAGCTAGCAATTGATGTCCTTAACGACAGACTTTTCATTTCAGACAGCAACCATAACCGCATAGTGAGTCCCCACACACCCCCCCCCCCCCCCCCACCCCAAAAGAAAAAAAAAACAGTGGGCGATTGTTTCTTCTTACGGAAGTAATCTGTATGTCCTTGCTAAAATCACTATCAAGCTGCCTGACCATGCTTGGAAATTAGGTGGTAACCGACCTTGATGGGAATTTTATTGTACAAATTGGGAGCAGTGGAGAGGAAGGTTTCCAGGATGGTTCATTTGATGATGCCACTTTTAACCGCCCTCAGGTATGAATTGGAGAAAAAGGGAAAAGAAAAAAAAAATTTGTTGTATTCTTAATTCATTGTGACTAGTCTTTCATATACTTTTGCTATTGCTTAGTTTGTTTGGTCCATGTTTAACACATCGTATTTTTTGTGGCTACTCTTTTCCTAGGGCCTTGCTTATAATGCAAGGCAAAATATCCTTTATGTTGCAGACACAGAAAACCATGCTTTGAGGTATAGTACATCTTTAGAACTTTTCTTTTTCTTTTGTTTTTGTTACTGACTTAAACTTTCTGTCTCCAGATTTTAAGACAGCTAAAAGAAATTTAAATGTTTTATGATCAATGTGACTGGCTTACTATCATAATGTTTCTGAATGATGAATCTGAACTCATAGAATCAGTAAGCAAGCTGGCTCCTTGTAATGTGTATGCCACGTATGCTTCTGAATTTTAAAATTACTAATTAGCTACAGGAAAAAAATGTTGTTCGAATTGATAAGAGCTTAACATTGATAAAGTAATGTTCTATAATAATATTTATAAGCTTTGGGGCCATCTAGTTAGTAGTTTCAAAACGGGATACATATGTGCACACGCATTTTTATGTGCATGTATTAAGAAAATAAATACAAATATAACACTGAAGACATATGTGATTATAAAACTAGAGTACACTGCTGCGAAGCTACTTTGGTATTTTATTATTTAGAATAGTTCTAGGTTATGGTATATAGAGCATTATAATCCCAATGCCTCATTAGACATCCTAAACGCAATAAATCAGTAAAAAAATATATGACAACTGAACTGATAAGATAACAGAATTGCTCAATTTAAATTAGATAATGGCTAGAAAATAATGATATAATCCCTGCAGAACACAGGCCAATGTCTACGGCAAACAGCGACTAATAAGGAGTTAGTTGATGATAAGAGACGAGGGTGGAAGTGGAAAGTTATTATATTCCCCCTACCTCTTTTTATTTTTTAACGAGTATTAAAAATTTACTAATTTTAATTTTTTAAATCAATTTATTCAAATAAATTAATAATATTGATAAGCACTTGAGTGTAGTCAAGGCAATAGTATTGGACGTGTTTTCATATTTTCCAACATATGAGTAGCAGGTCCACCCATTGATATTGGGTCTGGATCCATGTGGTTCCGAAACATGATCATATCATGTTAGGGAATCTTTGAAGCATGAGTACTTATATTTTCATGCTGTAAATGTGCCTGCACCACTGTGGGTAACCCAAAACAGTTTCACCTTCCTTTAGTAACTTGATTTCACCCCGAAAAGCATGTTACGAACACTTGTTAACCATGCTTAGGATTCTTCTTGAACTTCCTACCAATATTGGAAAAGGATCCATGGGCTTCTGGGTGAGATCATAAGAAGCTTCTGAGGGGAGCTGAAATTGTTGGAGATCAGAAAATAGAAAGAAATACTAAGGTAAAAGAAGAAAAAAGAAAATACAAAGTGAAATTAACTGAGTAAGATTCCATTACACCGAAATCCATTAGTGTTAGCTACAGTCAGAGCATGCTTACCGATATACTCTGCAATGAGACAATTTTTTAAACTTGGTCTCACAAATATACTTCTGGTCTTGAAGGGAGATTGATTTTGTTAATGAGAAAGTACGAACTCTTGCTGGAAATGGGACCAAAGGTTCTGACTATTCTGGTGGAGGGAAAGGAGCCGCTCAGGTAAATGTGGTTGCTAAAATTTTGAGGATAGTTGATGTTTACAATGGTTTGTATTTGAATTCTGCATGGCACACATAATCTTGTGGACAAAACTTAGGTAAAATTCCCTAGGTGTTTGAAAGACCGGTTATATGGTGTTGAACTCTAAAAATTGTCCACCTGTTATATTTTAATAAGAGAACTTGATAGCAGAACATATAAAACCTACACCTTAATTATCCACCTATCTTAATTCATGTTTGTTTTGTTTATAGTGGATATCTTGACGTTAATTGCATTAAAACAAAACCTAAGTTGCGGCTTCCTCAAATAGATTGAAAAGCCATCATATTTTTCAATTTAATTTTTCCTTTTTTTTTTAGCAGCTCCTCAATTCCCCTTGGGATGTATGCTTTCATCCTGTGGAAGAAAAAATTTATATTGCCATGGCTGGCCAGCATCAGATATGGGAGCACAATTTATTAGATGGAATTACAAGAGCGTTTAGTGGTGATGGTTATGAGAGGAATTTAAATGGATCGAGGTATGATATCAAAGATGATTAAAAATATTTGAATGCTATGATGCCTGAGTACGTAACTTCATTACAAGCATTATGATTCATCTTTTTGCTATAGTCAATACTAATGTAGTCAATTCCTTGTGATGTATATTTGCTACGTGTCTATTTAAATTGATTCAACCCTTTTAAATCTTGATTTTTTTGCATCATCACGAAGTGATTGTGTCACAGTCTGCTAGTTATTTATTTTCTATTTGGGCCGGCTAGCTATTTATATTTTCATAATTTTTTGCCCTTGAATCCACTTGTTGTAATTCTGTAATCTGGCTTTTGGTGTGCATTTCTTTGTTTCTCCCTGGATACGCATTAGGATAGTGAAATGCTGTATGCTAGACTCCAATGCCTCATTAAGTGTATAGAGGGAAAGAGAATTTAAAAAGTGATTTTGTGAAATATCCTTGAGCGCATATTTAAAAAAAAAATAGTATAAAATGACATATTGTTGAGTAATGATAACAAGGGGTAGACATTGTGAGAAACATTACCTCTACCTAAATGGGGCCCAAGTGTTTCTTCTCAAGAACTTAAGATGTAGATATGCCGTTATTTGAAGTACTTGTCGATAACGTAAAATATGACAGTGAATAATGCGCATTTGCACATACAACAATGATTAAAGAATTAAATTGAAATTATTATTTGCGCTATGTTTGATGATTTTACAAATTGAAATTGTTAAAAACTTTAACTAATCATTAATTATAATTTTTTTCTTTCCTTGAATTGAGAAAGCTCCACAAGCACGTCATTTGCTCAACCTTCTGGCATATCATTGTCTCAAGGTAACATTTAGTAGGAACTGTTTCTAATAAAGATTATTGCATCAGATATCATTCAAAGTAATGGATGTTGCACATGATTTTGTTTCATTAGATCGAATGGAAGTATATATTGCTGACAGTGAGAGTAGTTCTATTCGAGCTGTTGATCTGAAGACTGGAGGATCAAGGTTGCTTGCAGGCGGTGACCCAATCTTCCCAGATAATTTGTTCAAGGTTTTTTAATAAAATTATAAACCAAACTTATCCATTTTATGTTTTATTTGATTCATTTTGATTAGATTGTCTTTGAGAGAGTTATTTTGGCTCATTTTCTTAGAACTCCTTTTGCTTGATGAATCTTACAATTTTAATACTTCACAGTTTGGTGATCACGATGGAATAGGCTCTGAAGTACTTCTTCAACATCCACTGGCAGTTTTATGTGCAAAAGATGGCCAAATTTACATCACAGACAGCTACAATCATAAGGTAGTGTATAATTTAAGCTGTAAAATTCTTAGGAAAGTACTTTTCCCTTGCATTAATATTTTCCAGCTTTCTTTGCTTAACGTAAAATTCTTAGGAAAGTACTTTTCCCTTGCATTAATATTTTCCAGCTTTCTTTGCTTAACGTTTTCAGCTATTATGTTGTATAATTTTTGTTTTGAAACTTCACATAAGTTTGATTCTTTCAAATATTATGTTGTAATAGGTTTTTTTTTAAAGATTCGATGCATGCAACCCATATTGTAGCTTCAGTGATCTTAGTGATTGAATTTTATATTTTTCTTGTTCTCATGTGCATTTTCAGATAAAAAAATTAGATCCAGCTAGTAAAAGAGTTAGCACAATTGCAGGAACAGGAAAAGCTGGATTTAGGGATGGAACAGCTGTAGCAGCCCAGGTTTGTATTGTGCTCCATATTATTTTTCTTCTAGAATGTCAGTGTCCATTCAATTGTCAGCTTGATTATTCTTTTAGACAGTTGAATAATCTAAGCAGGATGTTCTGCAGTTGACTTTATTCTACTACTATAAAGGCATATGATTATGACAATAATGATATTAGATATGTAGGGCTAATCTTGAAGGATACAGTATAATTCTTAAAACAGAAAATTAATGTTAGTTCGAATAACATTCACCATTACCAACAGTTTGAAAAACAGCTAGTCTCATGGAATAATTAAAGATAGGTGGACAATTAAGTTCGTGAGCGTGCATACATCCAATTGAAAGGAAAATCTAGCTTGACAAAGTGTCATTGCTCACTTCCGTAGCTAAAGATATATGTTAATATTCTTGTCATTGTTCTTGCAGCTCTCAGAACCATCTGGAATTGTTGAAGGGAATAATGGTATTTCTCTCTTTTCTGAAAGTACTCCATTGGTCTTTGTGGCTGAATGCATATATTGTTAATGAACCCAATATTAATTCAAAGCTTCTGCTATCCTCATTGCCATGGGCACAGCAATGAGCAGAGTCCAGTACTGGAATGCTGAATAAAACTTAAGAGACAAAGCAGTAATTGTTTTCAGAAAGAATCTGTAACTTCTTTCCACTTTGATGTGATGTTCTTCGCCTTGCCTAATTTTATTTTCTTGCACACTGACCTGTTTCTAATCTCATTTCAGAAATGCTTGTAGTCTAGTCATTCCTATTTCATTGATGTTTAGGCACTCCACATGGCCAAACGAATCTTCTTCTCACATTGATGTTAAAGTTTGGAAGTATTTCTTCTCGTCTTTCAGGGAGACTATTCATAGCTGATACAAACAACAGCTTAATCCGATGTCTGGATTTAAACAACGGAAGTTTGGAACTCCATACTTTGGGGCTTAAAGGCTTTCAACCTCCTTCACCTAAATCGAGGGTTCCTAAACGTCTAAGGAGACGATCATCAGCAGACACAGTGACCATCGCCACCAATGATGTTTCATCAAATGAAGGACGTTTATCTATTCATGTATCGTTACCAAACGAGTACCATTTCTCAAAGGTCCTCGTAATTCTCCTATCTTTGGATCACTCTAGCATATGATTATGATCAATAGAATATTTAAAGTCTTTTGTTTTATAAATGAATTTATCATATCGTTTTAACTACTTCCCCAAACTCAATTTCCAGGAAGCACGTAGTAGATTTAGTGTTGATATCGAACCTGAAGATGCCGTCAATGTTAAACCTCAGGATGGATTCCTTGATGAGGGATCTGCAACTCTTTATTTTCAGAGATCATCTACTTCAGTTTCAATGGGAAGAATTAATTGCAAGGTATGGCTTCTCATAGCACTCATGAATTTTGGCTGTTTTCTGAAATAATTAAAGGCCTTATTGTGACAAAATACCAGAATGAATTCACTATATTATAGGGGGCCAGCCCCTTTTTTTTAGACCCAACCTCATGGTGTTATTATGTCTGGCTTTGATTTTGCTGTGCCAGACTCTTGCTTTAATGGGTTAGTACAGTGCCTTGTCAAAAGGTCAAGTTAAAAATGAACAAGAAGATATAATTGAGGGTGGGCTTATGGGATTGGACTGGGCGCCACGTCAATTTTGTGGGCGAATTTATATTGAAGCTATTAGAAGAAACAGGAGCTTTTTCTTGTTGATCTGTATATCCTTGAAGAACTCTATTTCTAAACCAAATAGGAAGAACATTTTTTATATTTCAGTAAGTGTTGTGTGCAGTCACTATTGAGAATAAGTGTTACTATTTCAGTAGCCTTTTTTTCAAGGAAAAAAAAAAGGAAGAAAATATGATATTTTCGTTGTGTTTGCAGATTTATTATTGCAAGGAAGACGAGGTTTGTTTGTACCAATCCTTACAGTTTCAGGTGCCTTTCCGAGAGGCAGAACCTAACTCTAGCCCAGCAGATGTCACACTTTCGCATTTGGTGAAACCCAAAGCTTCGGCTAGTAGCTTTCCACAGCCACTTGCTCCTTAACTCTTTAACCACGTTTTGCAGTACCCCCCTTATCCCTTTCTCCGTTTTTGGCTTGCAACGATTAATGTTCAAATGCTTGAGGTTCGCTCTTGATCTTTCTTCTATCTAATAGTCTATAGTTTACCTAAGACTTGTCTGGCCCCTCCCGTGCAGCTGATATAAGATGCCATCTATTAATCATCTTTTTTTTTTCTTTTGGAAAATACTACCTCCAATCACTAATATAGAATCTAGTTGAAAGTTTAGTCCAAAATATAAGATTGAGATATTTTATCTCATATTTATTATATTTCTTCAAACTAATGTAATTAATTTGTAAACTGATATATAATTTAATATTATATTTCATGGAGATCATGTGACATTTGTTTAAATTAATTAATTTATTCCATTTTCTTAATCAAGTTGCTTTTATATTAGTGGCCAGATTAAGTAATCCTATTTTAGGATGGCTGTTTTTCGCATAAGCAAAGAGTGAATTGGCTAAAAATCAAAGAGTAAAAGTGTTCCATCCCACCCCTGAGCTAAGCTAGAAATCCGTTGAGGTGATTTGCCTCTAACAACTAGATGCCTTATTATCAAAATTTGAACCAAGGGGGGAAGAATGGTCATATGTTCAAAGACTAGAAATTTAGATCTAAAAATGACTACATGGAACTGCACAAACTATGACCCTACTTCTGAGGATTCTTGATACAAGGGTCCGTCTTGAACATATATTCCCTAACAATCAAAGTTTGTGGAATTATAGAAACTAACACTAGATGATGGATAATGGCACAATAGGTTCACATGAAATCCAGAGATATCTCTTAAGCTGGAAAAAAAAAATTAAGGAAACTTATATTCAGGCAGCACGAGGTTGCAAAATTTACAATGAACCATTAAAAATGATATGAAGCCTTGAATCTGACAGCAAAAATCCAAATAATCCCTTGAAATTTGAAGAAATCAAGGTTGTTACACTATATTGCTATAACCAATGAATGCAAAGGACAGTGATAGCAATAATCCCAACAGCCATTTGTAATTTACAGAATCCAAGGCTTGTTATACTACAATGCTTCAACTTATGCATACAAGGGATGCCAACAAATTTCGGAAGCTAAGGTAAAAAGAAACTTGAAACCGGACAGTAGAATCCTAAAATTCTCTTGTAATTTTGAGCCTTTTGAAAAGTCTGAGGTTTCAAGGTTTATCATTGTAAATTTTACTTACTTTTAGAGCTTGGATGTGATATTTCCTTGATAGTTATTTGAACGAGTCTAGCAAGACACATAGGGGCAAACACTATATGTTAACCATTGCAATTGGAAAGAGTGATTCTTCAGACTATCAAGTTCTGGTTTGGAGAATTTTTAATCTATTGGCACAAAATCTTCTGAGTTGAACTGTTCAAAACTCCAAAGAATAAATTAAAATCAATCGATAAAGGACCAAAGATTTCATCATAAGCTCACAGGAAAGAAGGGCAGAACCAAATTACGGAAAGACTGAAATTAACAAAATTATAGACACAGGTAGTGATAATACTATAATCCTGTTAAAAAACCACACTCTTAAGGGACAAATTGATTACTTTTGGCTCCTTTTCCTACTTTCGAAAGAACTTGTCCAGAAAATTTAAAATTATCTAGCAAACTTTACAAAGATCAACTCCACTTCAGAATCTTGTTTCCTCTCTGAACAACACAAGGACAGTTAGCCTCAAACATATGCACACAGCAAAACTCTTTAGAATAGTTAACAGCGCCAAAACACAAGGTGCAGAACAGAGATGCCAGTAAAGTTACTACCCCATCCGGTCCTCAATATTTACACTACAAACGGAGGCCTATATTTTGGAGATGAGGGACCACCATTTAACATAAGTAATGAGAAGAATTGTTCTAGGAAAAAAAAACGATTTATAACCTTCTAATGAGTTAATAAACAGGAAGAAATATCCTACAAATTGAAAGTCCCAATTAGGCTACCATAACAATTTAAAAACAAAAAACAACTAGGGAACGGCTTGAAGGACAACAGTTTAAAAGCTACAACCAAAAATTGACAGCCATGACCTCCAGGAAACTGCCTAGGCCTGAACATCAGGTAAAGATATCAACTCGCATTTATAGATTTTCAGTAGATGAGGAACACTTTCCTGAAATTTGATCACAAAATTTTCCAGAAACTTTCTCTCACTCATAATAATCAAAGAAGGTATGGACATATTAGCCTTGATTAAACCCTTCAATTTCAAAATTTTGAAAACCGACCATCTAGGAACAATCCTCTGCTTCAGGCTATAGCCAAGAATTGTTGGGCATCCAGCTATATCTTCCAACCGTAAACCCACTTCGCCCAGAAAAAACTTCATTGAGTTTGCTATTTTTTCCTCTGACAAAAACAAGATGATCGGAAACTTACTGAATGCCGAAAGAGTGACATCTCTGGACCAGCCATACCTCTGGTAGCTATCCAGCTTACACTCCCAGGCTGATTTACTATATTGTGTTACAACTGAAAGTGCTATAACAAAAGCACGCTTGGAAGGTTCAATTCCTGTTTCCTTGACAAAGTTGACATATTCAACAAACATTGATCGATCCATAAATGGTACAACTGCATTTCTTGATAACAGAGTAAAGACAGAAGATTGAGGCACTCCTTCATCTCTCAAAACCTTTAGGTTTGGAACCATGTTCATTACATCATAGTCATAGGGGAAAGAATTCCACCTTGAGCTTTTCAAGCACTTCTTTGCTTTACAATCATCACCAAGGACACTTTTAAGGGCCTCGTAATGGGGAATTATACGTTTCTCTAAGCTATACTTTAGTAACCTAGAGTTAGAGGAGAGGAGTTCTGGGATTTCAGAAGATGATAACCCTATAGACTGGAAGAACCTTAGCTTGGGCAAAAGGTTGTCTTTAGGCTTTGCCAAAAGCAGATCTGGTACGCGTTTCAGAATTTTGGATATATGAGTATCTGAGAATCCGTAGCTTCTGAGAAGTTTAAGCACCGAGTTGGGTTTATGTCGGTCTTTCAGTTGAACCCTGTTGGATAATTCTTTTGCATCCTGAGCGGACATGCCACATGAGTTGATGAGGTAAGAAACTGTAAACGACTGATGTCCTACTAGATTCTGTTCGGAATGATTCGATTCAGATGATTTAACCGTCGAAGAAAACAACCAAGAGATTTGGGAAGCATTGAGACGGAGAAACCCTAATTGGG
>QFDD01002505.1:0-19424 GCA_006871305.1 Vachellia collinsii | reverse complement strand
ATTAATACTTATATATTTTTAAATTATAAGAAGATGAAGTGAGATAATATTATTTTTTGGGTCAAAATAAAATAATATTTTATAGTAAAAAAGTTTTTAATTATATTTTATTTCTTTTTTTATTAAATATTTTTTTTTGGCGGGTTGGCCCGCCAACCCGCCGTGGCGGGCTCGGGCTGGCAGGGGGCGGGTTCTTTCAACCCGCCCCGCCCAACCCGCGGGTCGAAGCGGGCCGGCCCGCAACCCGCGGGCTGGCCCGTTTTCCCATCACTACGGTACATGTGAGAAAGGGACCTAGGAGGTAATCATTAAAGTGATAAGATTTCCCTGCATCATTCAAATTTCATTTTGAACTGTTGAAATTTGATTTTTTTTAAAATTTAGAATTTTTTTGTATAAAAAAATTATAATTTAAAAATTTGATAGATAAGAGAATAATCTTATTTTAAATTTTATATTTATGAAAATAAGTTTTTTCACAAAAAAAAATCAAATCTAGACCATTCAAATCAGATATAAACGGTTTAAATTTAATGAATTAAAAGAGCTAATCATTTTTAATAAATATCGAATTCCAAAAGGTGTGAGAGGCAACGCCCAGAAAAATACTTCAGTCTAGTTGGATCTTATTATGCATACAACAAATTCCTGTTATAATTAATTATAAAGAGAGAGCAGAAATAATCAAAATAAGATATATAAGATATTTAATAAATAATAATTAAAATATTTTTATTAAAAATAATACGAATAATTTGATATTTGAAGATATTTCTCCAAAATCCAACCTGAAAGTTATCAAAACGTGTAAGAAGTGAATGCATTAGACCCAGTCTTAAGAAGCAAGTCATGGCATTCATGATTACGATGCAACTTGCTGTAATTTCATATTTTAATATGATTTGATGATGATTAGTGGCTTAATCATCACAACCCATGGTATTCCAAATGGGATCAATTTTCCATATTATCCATATCAAAAATTGCATTCACCAAATTAATTTAGGGAGAATTGGGGGCGAAAATACCCGATTGAAGAATTAATTGTAAAATATAACTTTTCATACATATGTAACTGATCTTCCACATATACAATCGAATAAATTACATTTTGCAATTAATTCCTTAGCGTGAGATTCTTCTTCAATTTTCCCATTAATTTATAAGAAGAGCTTTCCACAGGGCCAAGTATTTACATGTTATGATCACAACAAACTCCACCGACTGATGGATGAAAGTGTAAAGTAATGTATTTTTTTTTTTTTGTTTTTTCATGTTTTGACATGTTGCAATTCGCATTCATACATCTCAATAGTGTATTCTCAATGCATCTGCAAAAAATCACAAAATGTGATTTCATTTATATAATATAAATTTAAAAGAACATCTGAATCTACTTTTTATATTAGATGTAATCCATTAATTTCATTGAGAATACCCGATTGAAGAATTAATTGTAAAATATAACTTTTCATACATATGTAACTGATCTTCCACGTATACAATCGAATAAATTACATTTTACAATTAATCCCTTAATCGTAGGATTCTTCTTCAATTTTCCCATTAATTTATAAGAAGAGCTTTCCACAGGGCCAAGTATTTACATGTTATGATCACAACAAACTCCACCGACTGATGGATGAAAGTGTAAAGTAATGTATTTTTTTTTTTTTTTCATGTTTTGACATGTTGCAATTCCCATTCATACATCTCAATAGTGTATTCTCAATGCATCTGCAAAAAATCACAAAATGTGATTTCATTTATATAATATAAATTTAAAAGAACATTTGAATCTACTTTTTATATTAGATGTAGAGCTTGTTTGGGAAACACTTCCCAAAATCACTTTCACGTAAGCCGAGATAAAACTCTCTCACATACTAACCTCGGATTCTGTGAAACAAATATTTGAAACCTAGGTTTTGTTACTTCCCAAACAAACCCGTAATCCATTAATTTCATTGGGTTGAATTAGGAAAGCAAACACTTTTTACGATTACCAGGGAAAAGCTTGTTTAGCTAGATCCAACCCCTTTAACAATATATTAACAATTTAAATCGCAGTTGAGGTGTATTGATGAGGAAGTAGTTTTTTTATATGTATTTAGTATTTTAAAATATTTTAAGGTTTATTTAGTACATTAAAATATTTTTTATATGCACCCAACACTTAAAATTTCTGTGCCTTAGGGCTTGTTTGCCAATCAATTCTCAAAATCACTTTCACGCAAGCCGAGACAAAACTCTCTCACATACATACCTCGGATTCTGTGAAACCAAGGTTTGAAACCTAGGTTTTGTTACTTCCCAAACAAGCCCTTAGAGATTGATGTACATAAAAATATTTCAAGGAGTTGAATACATCTGACAAATTAAAAAACACATTTGGTGCTAGATGCTACAAAGAACACTTCAAAGTGTTTGATGTACCTAATAAATTATTTCAGAATGCTGGATTCATCATAAAATATTTTAAAGTATTCGATGTATTTTAAAAAATACTTCAAGATGTTAAATATATCTTAAGATTTACTACTATTTCCTGTCCTTAGACCCAAACTTTTTTTGGACCATATTTGTACTCTTTTTTTAATGCATATCCTCATCCACTCTGTACGCGTACATGTGCACACACTATGTATACATGCACTCCTTTTATAGGGCTGAGAATGTTTTATTTAAATTTATTTATAAATCACTTATTGAATTTTTAAATTTTCCATGCGTGTGTACAATCTTACAATTAATTTTGCATGTGTTGACTTTGCTCTAATGTATTATACGATATTACCACTGGTCTTTCATATAAAAGTCGGTTAACTGTTATTGGAGAGATTAATGAAGTTAAATATATTAATTAAAAGGAATTATTTCTGTATCTAATTAGTTTATATATCAGTTTATAAGTAAAAAAAATATTTTAGAGAAAAACAATAAATATAAATACTTTTAAGTAATATATTCAGCTTCATTAACTTTTTAAACAAAAATCAACTAGCTCTTATTACTATTATTATTTTCTTTTTGCCAATAGTCGACTAGTTTTTATATTGAGAACCAAAAGTTGTATTAAATAGGAATAATGTTAGAAAGCTATTGAATTTTAAGAAAGACCTAATGCAGTTTAAAGTTTTATTTAGTCTATATAAAACATGTTAAAAATGACTTATAAATATGATCAGATGAGTATTATATATACTTGCGGCTCGCTCGTGCCCACTTATTAAGTGCTTGTTTGGGAGATTCCCAAAAGCCCTAAAAAGTATCTTTATATAAATTAAGATAAAACTCATCTCATATATTTTACATGAAATTTAGTAAATTTAAAATAAACTGATACAAATGTTCACTGGTGACAGACTTGTTTCTGTTCAATGTTCATTTTTTTTTTGGTACAAATGTTCATTTAAAATGAAAGGAGAAGACTTGAGATATAAGTCTGTTTGATTTGCTGATCTGTACCAAATCCAAAGTAATATAGCCCGGTTAAGTTTATTCGGACCCAAAAGGGCCCACTTTTGGTGCACACCGTTTTATGTTTTCGACGACCAAATTTGTGGATTCCTCAAGGCAAGGACACACTTCTCTCTCTCTCTCCCCCCTCTCTCCTCTCTCCCACTGAGGCACTTCTCAATCTGAGAGGTTCTAGATCCGACTGCTGCCGGTGCCCGCCATGTCCTTCGAATTTCGTTGCTTTTGCTTCTCCGTACTCTCCGTCCTCCTCCTCCTTCTCTCTCCGGCGTTCGCTTCCGAGTCAGATCACAGGGTAAGTTCCCCCTTCCTTACCTGTTGCTCATTCCCAAACCCTTCCCGTGACTATCTGTTCTTTATGTTCGTTCGTTCTTCTTTTCTTTCGGATCCTTCACCGTGGATCTGGTTGTAGCTTGCTTTTGATTTCTGAATTGGGATTAGATCTGCCAGTGAGTGGGGTCGCCAGCTATTGCATTCGGTGTTTTGGGTGATGATCTCGATTTGGAATTTGATTTCTGTAAATTCACACTGTTTTCTTTGGTTTTTCTCAGTTGAGGGATATTTTGGGCGTGTTTTTTTTTCGTTTTTATTATGTGTGGAATGGTCGGGCGTTTTTGGCGCTGGATCTTTAGCGGGTTCTGAGTGATTATGCAGTCGTGATCATATTGGTATCTGTACAATGCAGATGGTTAGACGTGATTCATTCTCCCTATATGTCAAATTAAATTTCACTTCCTACCCGTATTATGTTCCACCGGTGATCTTGGGTCATTGTTTTTTTTTTTTTTAGAAGCTGGACTTGGACGTATTTTCTTCTTCTGATGACAATTTACACTAAACTGTTTTGAATCTGGCGTTATATAATATGGCAGAAAATGAAAAATTGTGGATAACTAGATAAGGAACAATGCTGGCAGCCCAGAAGCTATGCTGCATTTCTTTCAAATTAGTAGCTTCCGTTAACTCTAACAGACATCAATGGTGGTTTTAGACATCTAATGGTAGAGGTTTGAGGTGTGAGGCAACAGGGATAGATTCGTACTGGGAGGCATAAGCTAGAATTAAACAGGACAGATAAGTCAATGTTGTTTGATCCCTTGAATGCTTGAATTCTGCTTTTAGATTTCACAAGTGTTGTCAGTGTAGAAGCTTTACAATTTGTTGTTGGTTTTGTTTATCTTCTAGTTGTCACATCACTGATTCCATTATTGCAATGTTTGGCGTAGACTAGAGTAACTCAATCAATGGGAAACTTTGGCTTGAGTATAGTTGATGATCAATAACGAAATCAGTATCTATCCGAGAAAGAAATCAATAACAACTCCATTTACTTGTAGCTTAGTATTTGATGATCTTGTGCCTTTCTTTGCTTCATTTAGTGGGAAGTTTGGCGTTGTAGAATTGAATACAGAGGACGTTACTGCACAATAACTGCAGCCCTGTATTATAAAGTAGTTCTTCTTCATATATCAATTATCCTAAAATCTTTTCCCCTCGGAGATAATGACATGTATAGAATGCCTATCTTCATCTGTAATTTCCCGTGGTTAGTAGATTTCTGTTTAAAGGTTGGATTCATTGTTTTTGAAGTATCAGCTAGTGACATGGGTAGAAGGCTTATCTTCATTCGTAATTTCCCTTGATCATTGATTCTCTGTTTCAAAGCTTGGATTTAATTTTATTGCAGTATCAGCAAGGAGAACGGGTTACCCTTTGGGTGAACAAAGTTGGCCCTTATAACAATCCACAAGAAACATACAACTATTTCAGCCTTCCATTTTGTCATCCATCTGATAACCCTGCACATAAATGGGGTGGTCTTGGCGAGGTACTGGGTGGCAATGAACTCATTGATAGCCAAATTGACATCAAGTTTCAAAGTGCGTAGGTTTCTCTTTTTATTCTATAGAGTTATCAATAGGCAAAGCAGTGCCACTTATGGCTGTTCCTTCTTTTTCAGGAAATGTGGAAAAGACAGTTATTTGCCAGCTGGCTCTTGATGATGTAAAAGTTAAACAATTCAAGGATGCCATAGAAAATAGTTATTGGTTTGAATTCTTCATGGGTATGTTTTACTTGTTTCTTTTTCTTATTATTAAGAGAATGCATGGATAAGTATACTTTTCTTAAGTCATGAATTGTTTGATGGTAGTTGGGTTGAAATTTTTATCACGTGAGAGTGTGAGCATGTTTATTGACGTGGAGAATCTATTAACATTGACTTAATCAGAAACACCCAACCCTAACCTGATATGTTTTTTATATTTTAATAGCTAAACAGAAGATCCATTATGCTGTGGTTTTCTGATATTCACTCCACTATTTAGAATCACCAGAAAATAAAGTGTGAAATCAAGAGTTCTTCACATAAGTCTGTCCGAGATAATTTTTCGGTGATAACTTATTTAGTGTTAGACAATATCATGTTTCTTTTGAATTATAATATGGCGCTGAAGAGATTTTATCTGTATTGTTCCCTTCCTTCCTCTCACACTCTTCATATTTCTTGTTCTAAATTCTCATTCGCTTTTTGAGTAACTTACACTTAATATCTTTTTTGTTCACTGCTCTATCTCATATGTTGGCTGGTATTTGACCTGATCTACACAAGTTCAGATGATCTACCTTTGTGGGGTATGCTGAAAACCGCCCTTGTCTCCTTCCATTTATTTGTATGATTTACCCTTTATTTTTTCTTATCGCAATTTAAGATACTTATATTCATGATTAAGGGTTTGTTGGGGAGGTGCATCCTGATAAGAACAGTGATAATGGCAAGCATGTCCTTTACACACACAAGAAAATTGTCATTAAATACAATAAAGATCAGGTCAGTTGTTATTTGATTACTTTCTTGTTCTAATTCTAATAATAGAAAGGGTTTAAGGAGCCATGAGGTGCTGTACTTGGGTCTGTATTTTGCAGATTATTCATGTGAATCTCACTCAAGAGAGCCCCAAGCCTGTGGAGGGTGTCAGAACTTTGGACATGACATATTCTGTCAAATGGGAACCTACTAATGTCACCTTTGGACGTCGCTTTGATGTGTACCTGGATTATCCTTTCTTTGAACATCAGGTAAAAAAGATTGCATGAATTTTGCATTTGGATTCAGTTTTTGTTGGATATTTCTTGTCTTGGACTGTTCACATCCATGTAGCTCTTTCCTTGGCTTTGTCATTAAATGAATTTAAGTTTCTCTGGCTTTTTGCAGATACATTGGTTTTCCATTTTTAATTCTTTCATGATGGTCATCTTTCTCACTGGGTTGGTGTCAATGATATTAATGCGAACTTTGAGAAATGATTATGCCAAATATGCACGAGAAGATGATGATTTGGAAACCCTGGTGATGCCTTGCAGACTTATTTATCATCTGTTTATTGAATATATAAATTATATCTTCCCAGGAAAAGTGGAGTGTTTCTGAATGTCAATTTTTGTTTAACAAAAATATTTCTAGGAGAGAGATGTTAGTGAAGAATCTGGTTGGAAACTTGTGCATGGTGATGTTTTTCGGCCTCCTCGCAATTTAGTTATTCTTTCAGCTGTTGTTGGCACTGGTGCTCAGCTAGCATTGCTGGTTCTCCTTGTCATCTTATTGGCTATTGTTGGGATGTTGTATGTTGGGTATGTAATCCCTTAAACTTCCTGCTATATTTCTCAGCATAACGATTTTATCAATCATAGTGTGATTGGGCACCAACGTGCTAAATAACTATGTTTGTGTCGTTGGCTGCATGCTTATCTCAATAATTATCCATTTGTCTACCCTCAATGTGTCAAGATTTGCTATCATTTGTCCGTCCCCTTCTTTTTTCTGCTTCATTGTTATGTAAATTCCTTCAATGCTTTTTGTGTCTCAGGCGAGGAGCAATTGTCACAACCTTCATTGTATGTTATGCCCTCACATCGTTCATTTCTGGTTATGTGAGTGGGGGAATGTACTCAAGACATGGGGGTAAGCTTTTGCAAAAGAAAGTTGTTGCAATCTCTCCACAAGCCTGCTTTGTTGACTTTATTGCGAGTTTGCAACCTTCTTTCTGATTGCTTATAACCATGCTCTTTTTTTTTTTATAGGTAAACACTGGATTAAATCCATGATTCTGACAGCATCTCTTTTCCCATTTATGTGCTTTGGAATCGGGTTTGTCTTGAATACAATTGCGATATTCTATGGATCTCTAGCAGCAATTCCATTTGGCACCATAGTGGTTGTGTTTGTCATTTGGGCTTTCATCTCTTTCCCTCTCGCACTTCTGGGTACAGTTGTTGGAAGAAACTGGAGTGGTGCTCCAAATAATCCCTGTCGTGTAAAGACAATCCCACGTCCCATTCCTGAGAAGAAGTGGTACCTCACACCGTCGGTAGTTTCTCTGATGGGAGGACTGCTACCGTTTGGCAGCATTTTCATTGAGATGTATTTTGTGTTTACATCTTTCTGGAATTACAAGGTGAATTAAAACCCAATGCATTGTGTGGGTAGCAAAGTTATTTTCCTTTGTTTTTGGTTCGAAAGCTTATGTTTCTTATCAAAGTAAACAAATTTTTGTATGAGTGAAATTTAGTCTAAACAAAAATGCTGAGTTTCATGTGTTTTATTTCGTTTCCTTGTGGCTAACAGGTGTACTATGTCTATGGCTTCATGCTGCTGGTGTTTCTGATTCTCATTATTGTTACTGTTTGTGTGACAATTGTTGGGACATACTTCCTTTTAAATGCTGAGAACTACCACTGGCAATGGACTTCTTTCTTTTCCGCTGCCTCAACTGCTGTTTATGTGTACCTGTATTCAATATACTACTACTACGTGAAGACAAAGATGTCAGGCTTCTTCCAAACTAGCTTCTATTTTGGATACACCTTGATGTTTTGTCTTGGACTCGGAATTCTCTGCGGTGGGTATTCGATTCATTGTTAAAATTTTTAATGTATTTTAAGCTTCGTTTCAAGCTTCTATTGGATGATATTTTCAAAATGATACCTTTCTTTCATCCATTATTGTCGATGAATCCTGCTTTCATAAGAATTTCTATAACCTGCTTTCATCCAAAATGATACCTTTCTTTCATCCATTATTGTTGATGATTGAAGTCCTCCTTGGAATGATATGCAGGGGCTGTGGGTTATCTTGGTTCAAATTTGTTTGTGAGAAGGATATACCGAAACATTAAGTGCGATTAGGGCTTCTCTGTGGAATTGGGACCTGAGAACTTCCCCAGTTTTGTTGCTGGAGAGAGCAAGTTTCTAGAGGAAGCCTCTGGTTGATGATGTAACATCACAGGGTTTTTGAGCATGAAGATGGATGTATTCTTTCTATTATGTATTGGGGGGGGGGGAAGCCCTGAGATGTTTCTCCCCCAGTTTGGAATTGAAAGCCGTAATTTAGAATGCAGGGATTGTTCTTTAAAATCTGGATTAGTTAGCCAAACATGAGACTCGTTACTTTTTCAACAATTCTATATATGTAGTTGCTGTAGTGAACAACTCGTCTGATCCCCTTGTAGTTGGTTTAGATACGAATTTTGTACGGAAATCTTAATATTCTTCCTATCCGTTCTGTTCACTCGCTCTCTCTTTGAATTTGGGCTTGCGGGTTCTATTTTGTAATTTTAGCAAAACAAACTATGTTCTCTTCTGAATATAATCGTCTCATTTGAGATTTTAAATTTGAAGTAAGAAAGGGGGCGATCTTCTTCTTTTTTGGGCAAAAGAAAAGAGAAAATTAATCGTTCAGATGCAGTTTTGATTTGTTTGTAATTTAGAATTTACACTTTCATTTGGTGTATTGTAACTCAATTTTATAGTTTTAATTTAATTATAACTTAATTGTTAGAGGTAAATAAAGCCTTGTCAGTATAACAATTTAAAATATTAATTTTAATGCTTTAGAAAGTAACATTGTATATTCAATGAACCTTACAATTAAAGTATAAAATGATTAAAACAAATGGTAGAAATATTATAGTTAGTCTAAGTTCAAAAATTATGTTATAATTGAGTTAAAATTATAGAGAATTTTTTAAAGATTAAATGACAAAACTATGTGTTTAGGATAAATATGTCAATCCCAAAAAATTCTATGACATGCCACTTTCTTGCCTCAATTCTCATGCTCTCAATCTTAATGATCTTAAATCGAACATCTTACACATTTTTCTTTGCCTTGCTACTCCCTTCTCTCTCAAATTTATGTGACGATAGATTTATAAATCTTAGAAATTCTAATCAATGTTTGGGATTTGAGATATGATCTTAAATTTAATATTACATTTCATCTTTATTACAAAATTAATTAAGAGATTTACTTCCATCTTAAATATAAAAATTCAATCAATTTTCTCTCTTAAATTTATAATTTTCTATTTAAAATATTGATTATATATGTTAAAATATTTTATTAAGAGGTAACCGTACGTTTATTTTTACAAAAACATATATATTTATTATAAATAACTAGTTAAATTATTCCTTAAATTTTATTTTATTTAAAATATTAATTTTTATAATTTTATATAAATCTAAATTATTTTATTTTTGACGGATCAATCATCAAACTGATTTTATATTTATGGAAAAAAAATAAAATGAGGATAAATTCTGCTATGCCTAAGAAGGTTCTGTCCTAAAAAACTGGTTTTTTTCCTTCCGTACGGTAAACAGTAAAAAATTTTACCTATATACTACACTTCAAAAAAAATTTACCCATATACTATACTTTTCTTAAACTCGCCCACCTGCGGGGCGAGTTTAAGAAAAATTTTATCAAACTCGCCCACCTTGGCGAGTTTGATATATTAATTTTTTTTTTAAAAAATTTTTTTTGGAATCCAAAACTTTAAATATTTTATTAATAAAAAATATTAAAAAGGAAAAAAAATAATTTTTAATAATTTTTTTAAAATAATTATTTAAAAAAATTATTAAAAATTATTTTTTTTTTCGTTTTTTAATTTATTTTTTTTATATTTTTTTGATAATATTTAGATAAAAAAATAGGTATGAAAAATAAATGGCAGTGCATTTATAATTTCTCTCTTCTCTCTCTCTTTTTAAATTACAAAAGGCAAATGAATAAATTTGAAAAATAATTTCCACGTTGATTCAATATCCCCTTCCTCCCTTATCAAATCTTCAACAACTTTATCACTCGGGAGGAAGGGGATATTGAATCAACGAGGAAATTATTTTTCAAATTTATTCACTTACCTTTTGTAATTTAAAAAAAGAGAGAGAAGAGAGAAATTATAAATGCACTGCCTTTTATTTTTCATACATATCTTTTTATCTAAATATTATCAAACAAATATAAAAAAAAATTAAAAAACGGAAAAAAAATAATTTTTTTAAATAATTATTTTAAAAATTATTCTTTTTAATATTTTTTATTAATAAAATATTTAAAGTTTTGGAACTCGTTCCAAAATTTTTTTTTTAAAAAAATTAATATATCAAACTCGTTTAATAGATAAACGATTTTAAAAAAGTATAGTATTTAGGTAAATTTTTTCTAAGATATAATATATAGGTTAAAATTTTTACTGGGAGGAAAAAAACCTAAAAAACCCCACAGAAAATTCTTAATACCATTTTCTCTCTCCTCCCTTCGTTCACGCTCTCTCGAAAGCTCCTTAAACCCTTGGAGGTCCAAAAGCCCTCAAATCGTCGTCGCCATAGCAGCCATGGCTTCTTCCTCTCTTCACCTCCGGCGTGTTGTTAGAACCCTTTCTGGTCTCCACCGGTCGTTCTCGGCGACCTCCGTCATCTCCGATCCGCCGCTGTCCCTTCTAACTCGGCACGCCATTTCATCAGCACCGCCGTTACCGCAATCCCCGACTCTTCTCGCTCATTCCCGAGCATTCAGATCCTCTTCCATATCGCTTCTGTCTGCTCGATCCCCATCTGTCAATAATCCCGATGAGATTGGCCCCGATACTATTCTTTTCGAAGGTTGTGATTATAATCACTGGCTTATTGTCATGGATTTCCCCAAGGACAACAAGCCGACCCCTCAACAGATGGTTGAGACCTATGAGCAGACTTGTGCCCAGGGTTTGAATATCAGGTTTCTGTCTCTCTTTCGCTGACGCCACGGTTATGTAAACACGACTTTTAACAAGTAACGTAACTTTATGGAAAATGAGTAGCCTTTCATGGTTTCGAATGACGATACAAGAACATTTTGATTTGGGACTTTTAATTCGGCAAAAATTAAGTACATTTTTTTAGCCAGATATCTACTTGAAAGTAGAAAAATGTAAGAATGTCTTCTTAATGACACATGCTTTGATCCTGTTCTTTTTGATTTTGTAAGCTCTCTTAGAAGTATGAATATCGCTTGAATGGAATCTCTCAAGTACAACATGGCTGGACTCAGTGCCTGAAATGGCTTCTAAGTGTCTATTGATTTAAAAGGACTGAAACTGTTCTGGTGCTTTTGTAAAGTATTTCAGGGTTCTTTTCCTTGTTATGGTGGTACTAACTGATTTTCCTTGATTTAACCTGACAAAACTATGCCTTTAGAAGCGTCTGTTGTTCTCACCGCTCTTTTGCATGGTAAAACTTTCCGCAATTGTCTGGGTTAAAAGTACGCTGGTTTAAATTGATTATTTTGATTCTTATTTTATGATTTAGTACTCTTCAAATAATTTGTCAGGTTCCGTTTCATACTTTCATCATGGGGTATATTAATCTTTTTATAGTATCATAATTTCTTCTTGTTGGACTTCTTTTAATCTCTCCCTTCTTCTTTTGTTGTTTCAATTAAATGTTTAGTATGGAGGAGGCAAAGAAGAAGATTTATGCCTGTAGCACGACTACTTATACAGGATTTCAGGCAGTCATGACTGAAGAAGAGTCAGAAAAGTTTAATGGTAGGTGTTGAAAGTTGTCACACTTTCATACTGTTTCTTTTATGGTGGGTTAAGAAGAAAGGTAGAAAATAATATTATGATTTGATTCTTTTAACAGGCCTTCCTGGAGTAATCTTTGTGCTACCAGATTCGTATATTGATCCAGTGAACAAGGAGTACGGAGGTAAGGAATTTTCTTTTTTGGATATATTCACTCAGGCTAACCCTATTTTGTTGGTTGAGCTTGTTATATTATTTGGCTATACTTCAGACTTGTGGGAGCAATAAGGTAGTCTTTTATGCGCAAATGCTTCCAGAATGAATTGTTTTCTGTGATAAACAGGAGATAAGTACATCAATGGAACAATTATTCCTCGACCTCCGCCAATACAATATGCAAGGAATCAAGGAAGACGTGACCGGAATAGAAATACTGACCAACCTAGATATAACCAACCTAGATTTAATCAGCAAGGAGATCAGATGTCTAACCCTCCAGGGAATCGCCCTTACAATTATCAGGGGCCCATGCAAGGTGATGGAAGGAACTTTGGACCTTCACAAAACTATCCTCCTCAACAGAATTATGGTCCAGCTTCACAGAGTTATCCCCAAGGACAAAGCTACGGTTCTCCTTCACAGCAATATGCACCACAGCAACAATATGGTCCTGCCTCGCCTCAAACATCCCAGCAACCATTTGGTCCTGCTTCATCACAGCAAGCACCACAACCTAACTTCGGACCTTCAGGACAAGGAGTACCAAGAGATCCTATGAATAGGCATGGTGGAGCTGGTGCATACCAGGGTCAAGAAAGAAACTTCGCCCCATCGAATATGGAGGGTTTTAAACCCTCTTATGATCAACAGGGTTCTCAACCAAGATATCCGCCTCCTGGCCAGGGTAATTCGACTGGATATAATAGGAATTATGATCCATCTCAGGGTGGGAATTATGGGCAAGGATATCAGGGTACTGCAAACACATATGGTCAAGGAACAAACCAGGGGTATGGACAGAATATCTCTGGGCAAGGAGAAGGTCAGCGATTTGCACCTGGGGAACAAAAGAATGCACCTTTTGGACAAACAGGCACTGAACAAGTAAGCCACTTATCATACAGAAACTAGCAATGATCATGAATTGTTTATTACGTTTTGACACTGGATGAGGATCATAATATTCCCCACTGAGTCCCAAATAAACAAGAGCATCACTTTTGCTTGGTATTCAATATTTATTTCAGCGTATTAGACATTTATGAAATCGTTACTGGTGCTCCATTGGTCTTTGTACTTGGTGCTATTGGAAAAGCTGTCAACTCTTTCAAGCAATGGAAATATAACCCCTTCTTTTGTTTTTTTTTGTGTTTGGGTGAATTTTTCTGCAGGGAAGATATTGATTTATAGTTGGCAGGCTGAGGCGCTGGTGCCGGGTGGCATGAATAGAAGTTTTTGTCATGTTTCTGGACAATATGCATGAAGTTTTTTTAGTGCATTTCTGATTACATATCCTGCTGTTGGTGGAAAAAAAATGAACCAATTAAGCTATCACTTATATGTTGGTTTTTTGAATTGTAAAGTTCATGTTTGTGTCCTTTCCTATTCGAGACTGATGTAATCAGGGGGTTGTCAGCCATAAAGGCCTTGAGCTAGTGTAATAGTCATACAACTCTGTTTTCTTCATGTCTATTTTCCAGTAATATGAGGAAGAAAAGGACTATTGAAGCCTGTTATTCCCTAAGCACACAACATTTCACATTACATTTTATCACCACTTCGTATCTTTAATAAAAGAGTTAGAGTTAGTTGACCTTTTTTTTTAAATAGATTAAGGAAGTTAAATCAAATTATATTCAATAAAATAGTTGGTTAAAATTAGTTAAAAAATAATAAATATGTATGAAATATAATTTTTTTTAAAAAGTATTCTTATTTACGGGGGGAGAGACTAAGTAAATTACTAACAAAAAGAGATATCGATTGTGGAGGTGAGATTTGTTCAGGAGAATGTGATTGAAAAAAGGACAAGTTTTCCGCTTAAGTCAGACGGGGAATTACCATATGAACCCTTTACCTTAATAATAAATGCAATGGTTTTGATATGGTAATTAAATTGGGTAAAATGAGAAATTAAAAAGGGAGACAGCCCCAAGTGCCCCTTACAAATACTTAAATAGGAATAAGTTATCCAAAAAGATTATATAATTTTTTTACCCATTTCCAAAAAGATTATAATTTTTTTACCCATTCTCTATCATCCCTTTTTCTACCCATTCTCTCACTTGCCTTCTAATTTAAAAATGTGTAGAAGTTGGTATCCTGCAAAGTATGATGAGGATGATTCGGTCATATAGTTCACTGTCAAAATTAACTTCATATAAATGTCGGGATGCATAAATATTAAATAGTATTCGCAAGCCAATGTCCTTACAATATTGATTAATAATTATATATATCGCATTTTTTAAGCTTGTATATATATAACCCCTTACAATTCGGTTTGCTTCAGTACGGAATGAACCTGTAATTATGGAATCAATAGGATCATGAGATTATAACTTCGTAACCCTTTCCCATTCCAGTTGGCGGAATAGATGTAAGAGGCCTTGAGGCAATATTATTTATCTATCTGTCTAAATATTATTTAGAAATTCAAATGAGTTAATCATTTGAGGGAGCTAGCAGACCCATTACGTACTGAATCAACTAAAAAATAAATAAATGAGCGAAAATTAGTTATCATTAAATGAAAATCAGTTAAGCATGTTCGGTGTTTATCTTTTGACTACAAACTCTTGTCCCCTATATACAAGGTGACTTGAAGAGAGAAGAGCTTGAAATATATGGCACGTCTCGAATAATTTTGATACCACGAAAAAGGAGAGGAACACATGCAAAGTAAGTACCAAATCCTCTAGCAATTAGCAAACTACCTCGAATGACCATGACTAATTTAAATTAGCGGTAGAAGCTACTTTTGTAACGTAGTTTAAGATTTATAAATAAATATGTGAAATGAGTTTTATCTCAATTTATATGAACATACTTTTATAACACTAGTTTATACAGAGCTATAGGCCCATAAAGCTTGAAGGATGCCAACAATAACTATTAACTTGGAAGAAGGTTTATAACCATAGTTTGGAAGACGTTGATGATACTAGGTAGAAGGAAGCAACCACAAATACTCATCATACTTATCAAAGGAAGGGTTAATACAATATTTGGTTTCTCTATTTTGCTTTCATTTTGTTTTTTATCCTTCAAATTTCATTTTATTTAAAACATTGATATCTATAATCTAACAAAAATCTGAACCATTTCACCCATTCCAAAATAACTGATTTTAAAACTGATGTATCAGAATCAAAATGATAATAAATTTAAGGGATTAAATATTGTATTAACTTTTAAAAGAAAGAGATCCAGGTGTGCCGCTAAGGACATGGGTATCCCATAAGATTTTGAAGAGCTATTTGCGTTAGAGACTAGTAGAGGAGTACATGGCTAATAAGTTGAGACAAATCCATAGCAGTCCATTCCAAAGACCAAAGACAAATAAAATATGTTAGACTTTACAATAACAGCTCTTTGAAATAAATCGATAATATTAAAACTTGTGATTTTATACACATAATTTTTACTGTGCATTAACAATAATCCTCTTTCACCTTTTTACAGACAACTTTTGGAGAAGTGTAAAAACGACTCAAGTAAAATGAGTTAGCTGCAAACGCATGTGGGAGAGTGGTGTGGAGGTGGTTACACTATATATATATATATATATATATGAATTTGGTATCTTCTTCCTTCTGGCCGTGGTCATGGTTGTGGCTGTGGAGTTTCTTTTCCCTTCCTTCTATGTCTCTTGCTCTTATTTCCTTAGCACTGTACGTAGCATTCTCTTCTCTGTAATTATGTGATTGCTCCTTATATTTTCTATTCTATTAGTTTGTAGCCCTCCCATTTCATCAAACACATAGCCTTATATATATTGCTTTATTATTTGAGTACATTTTTTGGAGATCATTACAAAAATCTGTAGAATATATGATTTGGTTCCAAAAAATAAACTACCCGACTAAACTGTTAGGTTGTTTTAATATCTGTGACTGATTTCAGAAATATTCTTCATAGCAATAGCATGGGACATTCACTTAATAATAATTTTTTCCACATCAAATAACATGAAGTATGATTAAAAACATTTTTTATATGGTAAATTTTCTTCAGAGGTCAGAGCAATATTGAAAGGAAAATGTTGGACTTGGGGTCCAGTCCGTCCTTAATAGACCTAACTATTTGATTAGAAAAATGTGAAACCTAACCTAATAGAATAAATCAGCATTAGTGCGTGATATTACCTCAAACAAAATTGCTATTTGTATCTAGCAAAAAAGTAAACGGGGGAATTATTGTAGTGTCTCAAGCAAAAGAATTAATATCAACAATGTTTCCAGAGGTTGTTAATAGCAGCGCTTCACTTGTCAATTGTGATCTTTAACTTATCAATAGGACCTTGCTGATATTAATTTTTTTATTTAGTATCTCACAATAATTTCCCTAAAAATTAAATTTAGCATTAAATTTTGAGAGATAATTTGAAAACAAGAAACATACAAAATAGGAAATTAACATTAATTTCGTCATTGTTTTAGTTATTTGGACTGCAAGAAAAGCATCATTCTGCAATGAACGAGAAATCACACCTTCATACAATCCTACGTATAATTAACAGCTTTATCTTTTTAGAAAAGCTATATAAAGCTGCTTCATTGATTTGCAAAGGCTTTACCTCAGAAGTTTGTTCGGAGGAGGAGGAGGAGGAGGAGGAGAAGAAGAAGAAGAAGAAGAAGGCAGTGCATGGCGGCGGCGGCGGCGGCTGCGACACTACCCCATTCCTTCCGGATGAGACCATCACAAATATTCTGAAGCGACTTCCGATATAGACCCTAATCGAAACATTGGAAAAATCTCCTCAAGTCTCCGTCTTTCGTCGCCGACCACCTCCACCACCCTAGTATAATCAAAATAAAAACCCTAGCAGTCTTCATTTCAGACAGCCTATGAACTTATTTGTGGCCAATTTTGAGATGCGAGGCCTTGACGTTCGTAAATAAGCCACCTTTCAGGAGTGACTCGTGGTGTCCTTCGATCGTTGGGTACCTGCAACGGCGGCTTCATTCCTATATATGCATATTCAGGTACTTGTCTTTTCTTATAGAATCCAGCAGCCTCTAGAGAGGTGAGACGACTGCCTAGAGTTATTCATGATATATAGCAAAAAAAATGCTCTTTCTGTTTTGGATTTGGGTTCAGCCCTATCGTTAATGATTGTAAGATAGTGAGAACATCTTTTTAAGTATATATTCTTCTGTGATTAAGCGAGTGGAGGTGTATTCAATATTGAAAGACAGATTCATGGAGAGCTAGGGAGATAGAATTTGGGAACACATTAAAGGGTGTGGACATGTTTTATCGTAATGCCTCTGCGAATGGATATATGTTTTGGAAGTCAAGGGCGATGGAATAGTTTCATTTGACATTGCAACACAAGTGTTTTAGTTCTCAAATCTCAATGGAAGATTTTGTTGGATGATGAATTAATGCACAATTTAAGAATTGGGGTTGGATGGATATATACATACAGATCATACTAGCAAACCCCCTATTTGTCCCATCTACATGCTAAGTTCACAGCTCTCTCTGGCCAATCGATCATGTTTGAGCTTTTTACCAATTGTTCGCAAGAGCCTACATATTAAATTGTTACTAGTACTCCCGATTAAGGACCTTTTTTAAGAAGATTATAAAAAATTGAAAATATAACCATTTTTTTGCTCATATGATATTAAAATGTCACTTAATTTTAATTATATAGAATCTAATGATACAAAGAAATATGAAAAAAAAAACATTTAAGAAGAGTTCCAAAATTGTGAGGCGTGCAGCAAATGGGGCAACTGACACCCCAAACTTTGAATCTCTACTTTGCTAATTAAGCATCCTTTTTTGGAAATAATGAAACATATGTCCTTAAGGGTGTGTATTCATTTGACCCTGTTTCTATATATATATATATATATATATATTTCTTTAGTCTTATTTATAAGATAGAGAGATGTTTTATTTGATCATATTTATAAGTCACCTTATTAAATTTTTTATGTAAATGTATAATTTTACCCTTCATTATTATGTGTTAACTTTGTTCTAATGTGTTACTTATTTGGTCCTATTTTTAGGATAGAGAAAAGATATTTTTTGGTACTATTTATAAATCAGCTCATTAATTTTTTCATTTGAACGTACAACTTTACTATTCATTTATTGCTAGGACTTTATTCTCATGGGTATAATATGTATTAAATAGAGATAAAGTTAGAAAGTTATTGAATTTTAAAGTATAGTTACTGCAGTTTAAAATTTTCTTTAATATGTGTAAAATATGTATTAAGTGACTTATAAATAGGACTGTAAATGTATAGTAGATATTAAATAGATATAAAGTAGGAAAAATGTCAAAATTTAAAACAGAATCAAATAAAATTTAAAGTTTAAGTGAAATATGATAGAAGTGAATTATATATAAATCACATTTATTCTCAGTTCTCTTTCACGTACGAACATTTATATATATATATATATAAACATTTGTTATACACAGCTTGTTGGTATATCTTTAACATTCTTTTTTTTTTTTTTATGTTTCGCCATAATCTTTTAGTTAGGATATGAATGAGAAATGTGATTATTTCATTGAATTAATGTTGAGATCAACATGATTTGGAAACAAGAATCATACAAAATATGGAATTAATTAGCATTAATTTTCTGATTGTCATCTGAACGTACGGCAAGGAAATCATTCTTCTGCAATAAATGAGAAATCACACGTTCCTACACATATATGTATGATCCTATAAATAATTAACAGTTTCATTATTCTGGCCTCCTCCAAAATATCTGAGAAATCTAGATATTGCAATAATGAATTAATTAAATCGGATATAGCATTATTGCTTGATTCTTTTAATTTGATAACTGCCAATAATATGTTAATTTAGATTATTTAATTAGGATAGGCAGTAT
>QFDD01002504.1:0-27153 GCA_006871305.1 Vachellia collinsii | reverse complement strand
CCGAAGATGAGGGTACTTTCATTAACTACTTCATTGGACATGTCTAGCACATATAAATCAGCGGGGAATACTAGGTCCTTAACTTGAACTAGAATTTCTTCTACGATTCCCTTGGGGTACCTAATCGACCGATCCGCAAGTTGAAGAACCACACTGGTGTCCTTGAGGCCATTGATACCTAGGGCTGAATAAACTTGTTGAGATAATGTTTTGATGATGACAAATATGTTTTTTAACCTATGATAAAAACATTGTTTTTAGAAAACTTTAAGTAATCTTTGAGTTTTAGTGAAAGTATTGGGAGAACTCGAGCTATAAGCTTCATAACTCAGTTACATTGTATAAAAGTGCTTTCAAAACCCAAAGCTTTCAAGAGAACTCAAGTTTTGATGAAAGTATTGTCAAAACTCGAGTTCTGGGAGTCAAAACTCGAGTGTTGGGTTTTGAAACAAGTTTCAGAAATCCAAAACTCTTAGTAGAACTCAAGTTTAAACAAAAGTCTTGTCACAACTCAAGTTATGTGTGACAGAACTCGAGTTTTGAGTGCTAGAACTATTTTTACAAAACCAAAACTTTCAAAAGAACTAAAGTTTCAATAGAAGTTCAGATGAAACTTGAGTTTTGCATTAGAGAACTCGAGTTTCAGGCTTTGAAAAGTCTTTGAACCATGAAACCTCTTCTCAAAACATGAAGTTTCAACAAAAGTTTTGATGGAACTCGAGTTATGGGAAGCAGAACTCGAGTTTTAAAGTGAGAGTATCAAAACTTAATTCCCAACTTGAAGTTTCAACAAAAGTTTTTGATACAACTCGAGTTTCGAGAAAATAGAACTTGAGTTTCGAGGTTTGAAAAATTTTTGAACTTCAAAACGTCTTTCTAAACTTGAAGTTTCAACAAAAGTTTTGATATAACTCGAGTTTTAGGAGACAAAACTCAAGTCTAGAGGTGTGAACTTGCTTAAACTGAAAACTTCCAACGAAACTCAAGTTGCAATAATCAAAACTTGAAGTTTTAGAGTATGAAACTTGAGTCTCGAAGAACTTAAAATGTTTTAGCTTACGGAAACCTGTGAAAGCCTGAGTTTTAAGTTCTATAACTCAAGTTTTATCATAACTCTTATTAGAAATCGATGAACGCTGAAAGTTTTGTATCAAATGAACTTCAAATCAATCAAGTTTCTTCATAATGACTCGAGTTATGAGAAAACTTTCAAACATTATTTACAAAACTTCACCGGAGAAAGATGCAACGGATAAAAATGCAGAAACAGCCATACCTACTGTCAGAAGCATTTATTGCGGGAAGGTGAACGATGAGGATGAGTGTAACAGAAACTTAAATGTTTCTAATGGATAATTAATACTTCCCAACTATAAAAGACGAAGCATTCAAGTTTTAGAAGAAAGAGAACGCATCTACTAAAATTGAATTTATTGTGATTCATCTACCTCCTCTATTTTCATTCTCTCATATATTAGTGCTTCAGTGTTCATCATTAAATTCTTAGAAAGGAGAATATACTTATACATTTATTGATTCTGTGTGAGTAACTCAAGATTGGAGAATCTTGAGTGGGAAAAGACACAAGCAAAAGTGTCAGCGGGTTGAATTGAGTTAGGAAGGGGGAGAGTCTTCCTTATGTGTTGTTGTAATATTTTGACATTAGTGCATTTGAAAAGCTCAGAGGATTCTGAGGACTGGATGTAGGTCAAGTGGACCGAACCAGGATAAATCTCTTTGTTCACTTTCTCTCATTCTCTGTTTTGCGTTTTAAAGTTTGCAAAAGTTTTATTAGACCAATTCACCCCCCCTCGTGGTCAAATCCTATCCTAATAAAACTAACCAGGGCATGACATTAATTGCGGCTCCTAGATCCAACAACGCTCCATTTATGTAAGCTTTCCCTATGGTGCATGGGATGGTGTAGTATCCTGAGTCCTAGTATTTCACTGGCAGTTCTGCCTTAAAGAGGGAGGATACATTGGCACTAACTTGGATTCTTTCTAAGGGCCTAATCTTTGTTTGTCATCACAGCATTATTTGAGTAGCTTAACATATTTAGGATTCCCTTTTAGAAACTGAACCATGGGCACATTAATATCAAGTTTATTAAACAGATTATAAGTCTCAGTTGCAAACTCAGAATGAGATTTCTTTTTACCAGAAAAGAAGGCCTTAAGAAAGGGAAGGTTCTTAGAGGTTACCTCCTTACCTATGGGCGTTGAGGCTTCCTGTTTGCTAGATTTTGCATTTTCTTACCTTTGATTGCCTTTATATATCGCTCTTGTTTATGTGCTGTCATTCTCTTGGGCTTTCTTTTCAGGTTCAGGGTAATGCACATGAGTTTCATCTTAAATGATTTTCTCTTCTTGCACTTTTCTCTTCAGCATGAGTTCCCCCTCTTTGGAGCTTTCAGATTTCCCTAATCTAATAAGAGAGAGTGGAGGGTTAGTCACACCTCTTTCATCTTCAAAATGGACTTTTTTCCCACTTCTTAGTGTGATAACATTGAGGGATTTGGGGTTTATCACTATGTTGGAGGGAATGTTGCCCCCATCTTATCTTGCATATCGGTGACGGTGTTAGAAAGCTGAGTCAAATGGCTTGTAACCTCAATGTTCTTGAGTGTAAGTGATCTCCGAAGTATCCTTTTGCATCCCTTGCAGAATGGTAGTGATAGAGGCAAATCTATCATCACTTTCCTTGATTCGCCCCTCGATGTTAGTCATCTGAGCCGCCATGCTTTTTCAATAGCTGTGAAGTCTCATCCATCCTTTGTGGCATTGGGAGAACATGCCAGTGTTCGGTGCAGGCGTTGTAGCTCTTGAGTGGTTTTGATAACCACTTGATGAGGCATCAAAGTGTTGAAACTGATTTCCTTGTCCATGTTGGTATTGATTAGGCCTATTGGATCCCCCACCCCACTTAAAATTTGGGTGATCTCTCCACCCTAGGTTATATGTATTGGAGTACGGATCTCTTTATGAGTACTGTCCATCTCGTCCTTGGTACAAAGCATTGACCTCTTCAATTGGTCCAGGGTAGTTCTATGTGAGATGCGTAGGGGAATTATAGTCTCCACAAGTGGAGGCCACCATGGCTAGAGATTGATGCTTTGAGGGTCGCAAGCTTTCCACTGTGCTTGTTAGTCTGGACATATCTTGAGGGAGCTTCACTAGTAACAGATCCCTTTCAACCTTATGGTCTTTGAGCTCCCTAGAGTTTACATGTTGTCGGTTTAAGGCAAAAGTTCTAATCGATTCCCATGCAGCCCTAGGCTCCATATTTTCCACTGAACCATTAGCAGCGGTGTCCAAATCTTAAGGGTTATAGGTGAGGAGTCCATTGTAAAAGTATTGAACTAGATGCTCCTCCAAGATTTGGTGATTTGGGTATCTAGTAAGCATTTCCTGGAAGCGACTCTAATACTCAAAGAATGATTCATAAGCCTCTTGTTTCACAGCTGATATTTCCTTTCGAGCATCAGATATCTTCATGGAACGAAAATATTTATCGAGGAAGACCTTCTTCAAATTGATCCACGACTCGTATGCATTGTCTATATAGAGCGGTAAATTCATATACCATTCCTTTGCTTTACCCTCCAGAGACAGGTGGAACACATTCCACATCACATCATCAATGTTCACTCCTACGAGCTTCATGGACATGCACTGCATATATAGCGTCTGAAGGTGGAGATAAGGATTTTTACTTGCAAGTCCATGAAATTTAGGCAATGAGTGTATCAATTGACCCTTTATTTAAAAATTAGCATTAAAAGTAGGAAAAACACTAGGGATAGGATCAAAATTGCCATCAGACTGTATTAATTCTTTAATTGTCCTACCTCTACATGGATCATTAATTCTATTATGTCCATTATTCTCTCCTTGGCCTTCATTACCATTCCCGTTATTAGGTCTATTATGAATGCCAATGTGATTTCTAGGACTAACGGGTTCAGCCATAATTTCCTCTTCTACTTCCTCACTCTCACTAGATGAATGGGGAGGTTATGCATAGTGGGTGTATTAAGGTGTTCTATTTCTCTCACTCTTATAACTCTATGCCCTCTCCACATACAGGCACTTAAAGAAAGATTATGCACAAGCAGAATTTCAAAAAGTTGCAGCTAAAACTGATATGTACCATGCTCTAAATCAAGTCGAAATGCAACTCAGTGAATTCTTATAGTGCTCAGCGAGTTTGAGGTGTTGTAAGTGCTATACACTCTTAAGAATATGTGCAGAGTCAATATGCATGCAATCCTGGACAGTCAAGATGAATTGTGGTGACAGAGCTCAATAAAGTTACAACTTAATAGTCTGATGTTGCGACCAAAAATGTACCGAGAGCAATCTTTGGAAAGGGAATGCTTAATGTCGTGACTCAAGTGATTGTATGTCATGACTCATGCGATATTGGAGCTGCTCTTCTTAAACAAACTCAAAAAACTCACAAGTTACTTGACCAAATGCTGATAGATATGCATGAACTGTTCAAAACCTTGCAGCAGTTACTCAAGCACTTAGGATCAAGTAAGGATAGATTCAAAATGCTTTGCAAAGGTGCAAATGCAAAAAATCAAGGAAAATCAAGATGTTTGTTTGTATTTTTGTAAAATTTTGTATGCTATGCAATGTCAAAATTGTAAACTAAGCTTAAAGCTCAACAAGAATCAACCCAGGTCAACAATGGTGATAATAACCAATTACTAGGGAACCAATTACTCGGCTCCCCGGCAATGGTGCCATTGATTGGACACGGTTTTGTCGTCTTCCGGTTCGATACAAAAATGATTACTCCAAAAGTAACGTAGTACAGTGAGCAACCAATCATTCTTCTCGAGAGTTGTTTATTGATTATCCTATGCTAAATTGGTTATTAAAAACATGTTAAACTTGAGTATGTAAAAAGGGGGGGTTTTGGCTTAAACAAAATAGAATGTAATGCAAATAGTTGTGATAAAATATTTTGGTGTTTCCAATGATGGAAGCATATTTTGGATTAAAAGGGAATATAACGAGTAAACTCTTAGTGATGGGAACTTAACTTTCCTTGCCTAGACTTAGTTACGGGAGATCAATCCTTCTGAGTTCAATTAATAAACCCTAAGCAATCACTTAAGTCCAATGGTTTAATTAACGCGATTTGCTTGAATCCAAGTCAAATAACATTCCTTAAAACATCGTTTAGAGCCACTCACAATGTAAAAGGAATAATTGGTGCTCATGCCTTCAATGAATTGCAATCACAATCACAGAAACCAAATGAACAAATAATCACCAATAATCATTGATAACGAAGTGAACACAAGGAATCAAATCTGAAATACATAAATTCTAATCCACATGAACAACAACCAATACAAATACATAGCCAAATCATAAGTTCACATATCTGTAAACATCAATTTCATAGTAGCAAAAGTCTTTAGATCTAAAGATCTCTAAAAACACTCAAAGACAAGATTAGGCTAGGAATACTCCCCAATGAATCTCTGGGCTCAAGTCTTGCTCTCCATCACCAAGAGGCTAGGAGTTTAGCCTCTCATGATTCCAAGGGCGCAGCAGTGATCACCCTTATGTTCTGCCATGAGAAGATGAAGATGAGAATGGAAGAAATGTAGCAAAGACTGATTGGAAGGTTAGGATAGTGTGGGAGATGAAAATGGAGATGGAGTGTTGGGAAGATGGAAGGAGATCTGCACAATGGAAGGTGGTTTTAGATATGAACATTGCCTCCAAGATTTGCTTTCTAAAATGTGTAGAATGAGGTACATTTTTGTGATTGTTCCCTTTTAGTTAGATGGCATCTGACCAAATCCCAAAATGCATAGCAGCACTTCCACGTGGGTAGGTTGCGACTGAAACATATATATGTCACGACTTAAACAGCATAAAGTCGCGACTATAATAAAACATGTTGTGACCATTATGGTCAGTAGAGCCTCAGAAGTCACAAACAAGTCATGACCCATTATATTTGGTTGCGACAAAAAGGGTCCAGTGGCACTCCTCTTAAAGGTTTCTTTCAGTCATGAATTATATTCCCTTCAGTTCCATCTTTGAAGACTCGAATATCTCCCCTAGACATCTACAACAAAAATAGGGAATACTTTGTTAAAGGATCAAACACTGAAGTTCAAAAGCAAGTTCATCTGAGAGATATAATTTACTCATTTTCCCCTTTGTGTTATTGTATATGTAATGTATGACCAATAAAAGCAAGAAAGGCTCAATTTAACATAGGACAGAATAATTAAGGTACAAAACACCCCAAAATTATATAGGAAAGCCATGTAAATATTAGCGTTTTTCAATGAGGAACCCCACCCTGAGGGGCAGAGGAAACGAACCTAAGCTCCAACTCAACTAAAGGATGCAACATATAGAGATGCTACCAAGAAACCGTAAAAGTTGAGGGTTGATTTTCATGCGAACTCAACATTGATAGGTGAGAATGGAGCACATTTTGTTAGCTACATAGGCGTTCTAGCATGGAGCAAGATTAGCATATTACTGCATGATTAAAGAATGTGGATGATTCTTTAAAGAAGCATATATGGGAGGAAATTTTAGTATATCCTAACTTACTTGTATCGGTGTACTTCTTTATACAATTTTTGATTCATTATTTATGTTTAACTTACTTGTATGCTTGTTTGTAGCTCACATACACATCCCAGCTACTGAGGAGATGAAGAAGATGGTGAAGAAGTGGGTTGGTGATAGATGGAGGGATATCGAAGACCAAGCTCTCTAGAAATTTCATTCGAGGGAGGAAGAGACATCAACATCCCAAGGACCTATACCACTGTTAAAATAGGATTTGACCAAGAGGGGTTGAATTGGAAAATAAATGAGTTTGAGTAGAGAGCTTGACATAACGATTTATATTTGTTTGGTCCTCCCGACCTACATCCAGTCCTCAAAACCTCTTTAAGCTTTGTAAATCCACTAAGAACAGTATAACCGGCCTTTTAAGGCTTTACAATTTGAAGAAGGAATTCTCCCCCTCACAATTTCAACAGAATAGAGGATCACTCTCCCCTTTATCTCTGTAAACTAACCATCCCTCTCACAATTCACAAGTCTGAGTTACTCTCTCAGAAACACAAATTTGAATAAAGAAATTCTCTCTAAAGAATTGAATGGTGATCATTGAAGTATTAATGCTGGAGAGAGTGAAATAGAGGAAGAAGATGAATAATTAATGCAACTTCGTAGGTAGGTGTTCTCTATCTTCCTGTTTCGAATACTCTTCTATTTATAGTTGGGTAGCAATAAATGTCTATTAGAAAGAGGTTTGTTTCCGTTACTCTCAACTTCATTGTTCAACGTTGTGCATTGAATGCTTCTGACACATAGTATTGCCATGGCCTAAGATTTTGTTCGTTGAGTGCACACCAGTGAAGTAATCAAAAGACCCATGCCCTATTGCTAAGTTGGAAGAAGAAGCATTTATGAGTGCAGAATGGATTCAAATAAATGAAGCATGAAAGGGGAAAGATTATGAATAAATTTGAAGTTATGACAAACTGAGATATTATCAATAAAAGTGAGTGCTCAAGTATGACTCATAATACTTGAGTGTTGTTGGCAAAACCAAGACAGTATAATCTCATTGATTTGCAAGGTACTTGAGTTTTGGTAAAAATACTCAAATATTCATGAAACTTTTAAGGCATACTAGAGTTTTAAGAGAAGTATTGTTATGAAACACATGAACACTTTTGTTGATACTCAAGTGTTAAAGAAAAACTAAGGAGTGTTTCCAATACTCAAGTTTTAATAGTAACGCTCGAATGATTCTCGAGTAAGTATAAAAGAGTTGTCAATACTTGAGTACTAGAAGTGATACTTGAGTTTTGACAAGTTTTCTTCAAAGGATCATCTTACTTCATTCTCTATACTCGAGTTCTATGAACCCATACTCAAGTGCTATGAGTCCATGAAGCATTAAAGCAAGCTCTTCCTTTGATTCTTGAGTATTCTTTGGAGTATCGAGTTTAGAAGAGAGCTTTTGAATTTGGTACTCGAGTATTGTCAATACTCTTATGGATACTCAAGTATCTGTGAAAGTATTTGAATTCAAAAGAAGTTTTAACAGCTTGATACTTGAGTATTGTAGTGTAGCACTCAAGTTTTACCAATACTTTCATGAATACTCAAGTGTTCTAGGAATTGTTGAGTTTTGAAAACTAATTTTGCTCAACGATATTCGAGTATTGTGATTCAATACTCGAGTATTGTCAATACTTTCACCAATACTTGAGTATAATTAAAAGTGTTGAGATTTAAACTGTCTTTTCTTAGAGCAATACTCAAGTATCATCATACAATACTCGAGTATTCTTAATACTTTCATCAATCTTGAGTACTCTTTGAAAGAGTTGTGAAAACAGTTCATTTTTAAAGCAAAGTACTCGAGTATGAACTATTATATTCAAGAATTTATATATGATTCTCAATCCCTGCAAAAACATGCAGATCAATTCCTAAGGTATTCCTCACATAATCCAGATCAACATACATTGGAGGGCACAAATCTTTAGATTTATACTGATTCTCATAGTTACTTGGGATGTTAGTGTTGATGTAAACATTTTTGACATTGAACCCCTGTGGTGCTTCAATTGTCATATGCTCTGATGCTTGAGGGGTCTCAATAGTGGAAGTCCTCTAAGCCTTCATCTTTCTTCTGGGAACAGGGACCCTCTGGCTCTGTGTGACACTCTAAGTCTCGGAGTCGGAATGCTTGGCTCAAGAAGCCTCAGGTTGAGAAGAGGATACCATTGATGCTTTGCCTTTATCCTTTGTACTAAGAATGGATTTGGGCTTTTCCGTTCTTGATTTCCTCACCAATGGAGTCTTAGTTTCTTCCTCTGAAGGTTCTGTTATTCAGACTTTCTTCGGTTAAGGAGGAGGAGTAGATAGGGATTGAGAAGGACTACTTGTGGTTGGCTTTTGTGACTTAGGTGGATTTTTGGGAGTGATTTTTGTCCAAGCCATGATGGATTGAAAGAAGAAATGAGAGAAATTGAATAATTTGGATGAAGAGAGGCCGTCAGTGATAAGAATGATTTTTGAGAGATTGAGAGAGGAAATGAGGAAAATGAAGAGATGTGAGTGAGGGGTTATGATTGGGGGTAGTTATAAGAAAGTTTGGGATGGTTTTTGAGGATTTTAAACAGTGAAAATGGAAGTTTGAAAGCAGAGCTAGGGTTTGCTTGAGTTTTGGTAGAAGAGAGAAATGAATACTCAATATCCAGAAAGGGGGTTTTAGCACTTGAAGACCTTAGTACTCAAGTATTGATTTCAATACTCGAGTATCGAGTTATGTAAAATGGGAAAATAACACTTATACTCGAGTTTTGTTGACAGTACTCGAGTTTTGATGTTCAATATTCGAGTATTGTATGAAACACTCAAGTATCAAGTCCTGAGAAGCTGAATAGACAGGACAGTACTTATGTTTTGATTACAGTACTCGAGTATTGTGATCAAGATTATGAAAAGGCTAGATAGTACTTGAGTTCTATCATTAGTACTCGAGTATTGTGATGCTGAGAATATGAATAGCCTTACCAATACTCGAGTATTGTCTTTTATACTTGAGTGTTTACCTGCACTCTAATGTGCACTCGAGTTTTGTTGAAAGTGATGACTCTAATGGACTTTGGTACTCGAGTATTTGTATGATGTACTCGACTATTGTTGAAGCTTTGTGTATTGTGAGTCTTCTAAGATACTCGAGTGTTGTGTATAATACTTGAGTATCATGGGCACTTCCTCTTGTCATCGAGTATTGGATCCAGTATTGCCCATCAACACTCAAGTGTTGATTGTAGTGCTCAAGTATCGTGCTAGTTTCTTCAAATTTGTTCTTCACTCTTATCAGTACTCGAGTATCCTCATCATAATGCTCGAGTATTGACTTTCTACTTGAGTTTTCTTTAAAAATGATGGTCTTTTCTTTAGTAATACTTCCACCAAAACTTGAATGTTTTTTAGAGTAATTGTTTCTCTATGTTTTAATAGCAAAATAGAGCCTTGCAAAAACTTGATAAAACACATCGATGCCAAAGTTAGTAACAAATCCTGAAAACATAATTAGTTAAAATAAATTTTACTTACAATTCATTGGGATTTTCCATTCCCAACTCTTTTCGTATGTTCATAAATTGCTCTCTAGCAAGTGGTTTTGTGAAGATGTCAGACACTTGAAAATGAGTTGGAATAAACACCACTTTGACATCTTTTCTCTGAACATGATCCCAAATAAAATGATGACAAATGTCTACATGCTTTGTTCGAGAATGATACATAGGATTCTTGGCAAGATTAATAGTGCTTGTGTTATCATAGAAGATGGGAATCTTTGTGAAATTCATTCCCAAATCCTAAAGATGTTGTTTCATCTAAATCACTTGAGCACAACAACTAGCAGCAATAGTGTATTTAGCTTCAGTTGAGAATAACAATACGGTAGATTGCTTTTTGTTGAACCATGACACCAATGATCCACCAAGGAATTGACACTAACCACTTGTGCTTTTCCTATCTATTTTATATCTAGCTTGATCAGAGTCAGAGTATGAAATCAAATATTCATCGTTACCTTTTGGATACCATATTCCTAGTTTTATGGTGCTACCAAGGTATCTGAAGATTCATTTTACGTTCTCTGCATGAGATTCCTTTGGTGCATCTTGATATCTAGGACACATTCCAACATTGAATTGAATTTCTAGCCTGCTAACTATGAGATAGAGCAATGACCCTATCATTCCTCTCTATCATTTAATGTCATAACCCTTCCCATTTACATCTGCATCAAGTAGAGTAGTAGAACTGATAGGAGTGTATGCACTATTGCACTGATCCATACCAAATTTCTTTAATAGCTCCTTTAGATACTTGGTCTGACTTATAAAAATGTCATTCTTCCTTTGTTTGATTTGAAGTCCAAGAAAGAAATTCAATTCTCCCATCATGGACATTTTAAATTCTCCCTGCATCATCTTGGCAAAATCTTAAGATCATCGTTAATAGCACCGAAAATAATATCATCAACGTATATTTGAACAATAAGCATGTTAGATTTAGAATGTCTTACAAACAAAGTGGTTTCTACTTTTCCTCTAAAAAAACCTTTTTGATTAGGAAGTTGCTCAGCCTCTCATACCATGCTCGAGGAGCTTGTTTTATCCATAGAGAGCTTTCTTTAATTTATAGACATGATTTGGTTTGGAAATATCTTCAAAACCAGGTGGTTGTTCAACATAGACCTCTTCCATAATGTATCCATTCAGAAAAGCACTCTTAACATTCATTTGAAAAAGTTTGAAATCTTTAAGACAAGCAAAGACAAGGAGTACACGTATTGCTTCCAATCTAGCCACTAGAGCATACGTTTCCTCATAATCAATTCATTCTTGTTGATTATACCCTTTGGCAACTAATCTGGCTTTGTTTTTGACAATTACTGCATATTTGTCAAGTTCGTTCTTGAATACCCATTTTGTTCCAATGACTGGATGATCATTAGGATGGGGTACCAAGTCCCACACTTGGTTTCTATTAAATTGATACAATTCCTCTTCCATTGCCATAATCCAATCATTGTTAGACAAAGCCTCTTCAACGTTATTTGGCTCTATATCAGATATAAATGCTGAGAATTCAGTTTCATTCAAAACTTTTCTGTGTTTGTACACCTTCATTCACTTCTCTAATCACTTGATTTAGAGGGTGATTTTGGATGTATTTCCACAATCTTGGTTGAGAGGATTGAAGAGGTTCATCTGATGGATCCTCCTCTAGGTCATGTAATGAGTGATCATTAGGTGAACTCTCTTTGTTAGTATTTTCAAAACCTTTTGAAATAGCATCATCATCATTAATTATAGATTTTGTTTGAGGTTCTATTTCAACAAATACGACATGTATTGATTCTTCAACTATGCATGTACATTTGTTAAAAACTCTATATTCCTTACTTCTATTTGAATAACAAAGAAATAAACATTCATTAGATCTAGGATTGAATTTACCAATGTTTTCTTTACCATTGTTGTGAATGAAACACTTGCTCCCAAAGATGTAAAGATGAGACAGGTTTGGCTTCCTTCCATTGTAGAGCTCATAGGGAGTCTTTTTGAGGGATGATATGATGTAGGCTTTATTTGAAATGTAACATGTTGTGTTAATTGCATCGGCCTAGAATAATTGAGACATTTCTTTTTAGTCATCATTGCCTGTGCCATGTCTGTGAGAACTCTGTTCTTCCTTTTTACAACTCCATTTTGTTGAGGAGTCCTTAGAGCTAAGAAATTGTGATTGATCCCTTTGTTATCATGGTAGGTTGTGAAATATCCATTTTTGAACTCTCCTCCATGATCAGTCCTAATTGAAACAATAAATATACTTTTCTCATTTTGGACCTTTTTGGCAAAAACAACAAATAGCTTAAAAGTTTCACTTTTGGATAACAGAAACATAGTCCAAGTGAATCTAGAAAAGTCATCAACTATGACAAGCGTATAAAGGTTTCCATCGAGACTCTTTACTCTAGCTGGACCCATCAAATCCATATGAAGTAGTTTAAGAGGCCTTTTGGTTGAAATTTCTTTCTCTGATTGAAAGGATGACTTAACCTGCTTCCCCATTTGACATGCACTACATATTAAGTCATTTTTGAACTTTAGTTTCGGAAGACATTTAACTAAGTCATATTTGATTAATTTTTCAAGTTGATTCATGTTAACGTGAGCTAAATGCTTATGCCATAAATGACTTTTATCAGTTTGACTAATAAAGCATGAATTGGTAAAAGCACTTTCTAAATCAAGAGTAAAACAATTACCGTCCCTTGGTGCTCTTAGCTAAGTGTTCAACCATTCTTCATTGATTGACAGATCCTTTTTGTTGATAATGAAACATTCATGAGAGTCAAAGATAACCCAATTATCTTTGTCTATGCTCTAGCTCACACTTAAAAGGTTACGACTTTAACACCTTCCTTCCTTAGTGATTCAAGCTTTGTCTTTGTAATCTTTTTCCTTGGTGGTTGAATCAAAAATACTTATCCAAGGATTGCACTATAGGGTGCAACCACGGGTCGTTCACTTAACTGGAGCCTTGTATTGATGCTCTAAACTAAATATGTGTCGTAAAATGCAAAACTAAATTTAGAGAGGGGTTTTGGTTTTCAAACATGGTTGTAACTAAAAGAAAATATACAAATGTACTTGTTTTGGATTTTTGGGATTAGGTAATGCAATAAAGTAAATAGATGTCAAATGCAATAAATTTCCTCTTGAAAATAGACTTTGGCTATCATAGTTCAAAATGATTTTGTGGAGTGGAAATGCACTAAGTTTCTTGATGAAAAACCTCAACAACTCATCGAGTATAGGGTTTCATTCAATGAACTCCATTGCATGAAATCCTATTAAAAACACTTAGTGTGTGTAGTGTGAATGATCAATGCAAGGATCGAATGCAAGCAAAATCAACTCAAAATCAAGCACAACTAGGCTAATTAAGAGAGAAGGATGATGATTGCAATGGATAACCATATAAGACTTCATATATCAAAAGTTCACTACAAGGACCAATCCAACTACACAAAATGAGAATCCAAAATGATTACAACTATAACCAAAAATCCAAATTATCTAACTTAGAAACTAATGAAAGTGTAATGAAAATGTGGATTGAAACTACTACTCCCCTTTTGAAGCTCCATGAACTCAAGCCTCTACCCATCTCAAGAGGAAAAGGAGTGCCTGGCTACTCATGGAATGATGAAGCATCTTCAGGGGTGAAGAATTTGAGCTCGTTATTGGCATGGTGTGTGTGATAGTGAAAATGGAAGGGATTAAGGGTTAGATGAGAGTAGAGATGAGATGAAAGTGAAGATGGAGGCTAGGTATGGAGTGGTAGTGAGTGAATGGATGAAACTTACTCTAGTAGGGTTTCATTTCAGGTTTTCAGCGTTTTGGGTTGGTTTGGATGAGTGGATAGGCTTCCAAAGGAGTTTGAATTCGGGTTTGCTGATACAAGGACTTCGCCATGGCGAAGTATTCCCAAGAGGGCTGGCTTTGCTGATCAGAAAAGTTGGCCGCGATAAAGTTCTCCCAAGAGCTTCTTTCTTCTTCTGTTTTCATGACATCGCCACGGTAGAGTAAAACATGGCCGCAGCAAAGTATTCCATAATTGCTCTATTGACTTTGTGTGTGCTGCAATTTCGTAGCTTTCACTGTTGGCTCTACTTCTAAGTGTCCTAAAATGAATAGCAATAGTTTTGAAGTATCAATTGTCCTAGAAATTAACTGGATGCAATTAATAACCAATTATGACAATTTTACTATAAATCTATGCTAATATCAACTAAAGACTCTCAATCTCAATTAAGCACAAATATTAACCAAATGAGCCAAAAAGTATAACAAAGACTTTGAAATTGTCATTAAATAATATAAATAATTTGTGCTCAATCACTTAGATTTACCACATATTAGAGAATTTAACTAAACCACTTGAATCTATTACATAAACTAGAATTAGTCATCCAAATGAATTTCAAAAATTCTTACCCGAGTTACTATTCATTTGGTAACTTTAAAATTTTAGCCAACTTTGAAAATTCATAACTAATTCTAGAAAAATCGAAATCAAGTGGTTCAAGTTTCTAAATAAATTTTATTCAATTCTCTACAAGGGAAAATACTCATTGGATGAATTGCTCACTCAATAAATACAATTTATTTCGTGAATATTCACTGTTCATTTGGTCACTTTTCAATTTTTCAGATTTTTCCCTTAACTTTGTAAAATCATAACATTTTACATACACATCCAAATTTGACAAACTTTGGATCCATGTAGTATTGTTATGGAAAAATTGAACTCATTTAAACCTGGTTTTCCCTGTTTCTTCATTAACTCAAGTTGAGCTATTAACAAAGGATATTTGATCCTTTTCTTAACTTTAGCATGCTCCTTTCTTTTACTTCCAAGCATTTCATATCATAGAATTACTCTCTAACATATATAGCATTTATGTACAGCATATCTCATATACTTGTCATAGTATAAGTTTAACATATATTGATCCCAAAGTTTAACATACAAACATAAGATAACATGCTTCAATATATAGAAGATTTTCACAAAGTTGGGAAGCCATCCTCCTAATCTTGCACCTTCTTTTGCTTGCCCTTTGAACTTTGGCCTAGAGTTGTTCATTGGAAAGAATGAGATTTCAAAGAAATCCCAGTAGTAAATAATTCTAATGAACACATCATCATGCATGATTATAAATGTGTAATATTAACATGCCATGAAACATTAACAAAACCTTACTTCATCATAAAGGCATTCATTGCATAAGGCTCAGGAACATCAAGTGTTGCATAGCTACAACCATGCACAAGTATTACATATCATAGGGCTACAACGCACATCAATCATGACCAAACAACATACACAACAATTGTAATATCCTCATTTTTAGTAATCAAAATTAAGGCTAAACTAAGGGCTATAGAGATGTTAAGGGTCCAGAGAGTGAAAAGATATGAAAGGAGTCCAGAAATGCCATTTTGCAAAATTTAGAAAATGTAAGGGCAAAATGGCCATTTTTGGAAAAGTTAGGGACATAATGGTCATTTTGGGAAAAGATGACCAAAATATCAAAAAATTGCCTGGTCCAGAAATGTAGAGAAAAATTTACGAATCATGAATTGAGGTCTAGTTAAAGTTATAATGACCAAAATAAACCTTGTGGGAATTTTTAAGGTCATTTAATATTTGGTTGATTTTTGTATTTGTAGCCAAATATAATTATTTAAAATACCTAGAGACCTCAAAAATGAATTTTAAAATCATGAAAAATAGCTTGAAAAATTTTCTTTTATAAAAATGAACGGTAGTACGAAGGCTGAAAATTCCAAATTAGGGTTTTTGGAGAGAAAATTTATTTAGAACATATTTGAAGTCTAATTTGAGATGAGAAAAATCATGAAGTGATTAGTTGAATTTTGGGAATTTTTAGTGACATTAAATTGGTCAACTGATCAAAATATTCCCGAAAAGCATTTCTAGCAGAAAACAATAAGATAAAGTAGTCATAAAGTATTTTCATTTTTATAAAGTGAATTGTGGGGGTTAGAAGCTGCCACTTGTGATCTTCATAGTAAAAGATGAAAAGCAAATGAAATATATTTAGAAAAGTGGTAGTTTTATCAGTATAAAGCGACTCTACTAGCAGAATTGGACCCTACATGCATTAATTCACTTGAGCTGGCTTTTATTAAGTCTTCTTAAGCCATTTTCCTGTCCATATTTCATGCTCCATCTACAAGGAGAGAGAGAAGCAGCTAAAGGTGAAGAACAAGCAGAGGAAGAAGAAAATCAAGCAAAATTCAAGGTGAGTTAGTGCTTTGGCTTGATTTCTTCTATATAAACTTATCTAAGAGCCTAGTTCCTCTTTTCTATCAATTTGGTTCTCTCTATAAGGTTGTGTGATTGGACACGGTTTTGTCGCCTTCCGGTTTGATACAAAAATGATTACTCCAAAAGTAAGGTAGTATAGTGCAACCAATCGTTCTTCTCGAGGTGTTGTTTATTAATTATCCTATGCTGAATTGGTTATTAAAGACATGTTAAACTTGAGTATGTAAAATAAGGGGGGTTTTGGCTTAAGACAGTTGAATGAAATGCAAATAATTGTGATAAAATATTTTTGGTGTTTTCAGTAATTGAAAATGTATTTTGGATTAAAAGGGAGAATAATGAATAAACTCTTAGTGATGGAAACTTAACTTTCCTTGCCTTGACTTAATTATGGAGATCAATCCTTTTGAGTTCAATTAATAAACCCTAAGCAATCACTTAGGTCCTATGGTTCAATTCATGCAATTTGCTTGAATCCAAGTCAAACAACATTCCTTAAAACATTGTTCAGCGCCACTCAGAATGTAGAAGAAGTAATTGATGCTCATGCCTTCAACAAATTGCAATCACAATCACAGAAACCAAATGAACAACTAATCACCAATAATCATTGATAACTAAGTGAACACAAGAAATCAAATCTGAAATACAAATTCTAATCCACATGAACAACAACCAATCCTATTACATAGCTAAATCATAAGTTCACATATCTGTAAACATTAGTTCATAGCAGCATAAGTCTTTAGATCTAAAAATCTCTACAAACAATCAAAGGCAAGATTAGGCTAGGAATACTCCCCAATGAATCTTTGGCTCAAGTCCTTCTCTCCATCACCAAGAGGCAAAGAGTTTAGCCTCTCATGATTCCAAGGACGCAGTAGTTATCACCCCTACGTTCTGCCATAAGAAACTGAAGATGAGAATGGAAGAAGTGTAGCAGAGAGTGATTGGAAGGTTAGGATAGTGTGGGAGAAGAAATTGGAGATGTAGTGTTGGGAAGATGGAAGGAGATCCGCACAATGGAAGGAAAGTTCAAAGATGAAGAATGGCCCCAAGATTTGCTCTCTGAAATGTGCAGAACGAGGTACATTTTCATGATTGTTCCCTTTTAGTTAGATTGCAGCTATTGACCTAATCCCAAAACGTATAGCAACATTTCCACGTGAGTATGTTGCAACTAATATATACATATGCCGTGAATTAAACGGCATACTGTCGCGACTCATATAAAACTTGTCAAGACTTTTGGTGATCAGCAGAGTACCATAAGTTACAAGAAAGTCACGACCCCTTATTGTTGGTCGAGACAAAAAGGGTCCAGTAGCACTCCTCTTGAATGTTTCTTCTAGTCATGAATCACATTCCCTTCAGTTTCATCCTCGAACACTTGAATATCTCCCCTAGACATCTACAACAAAAACAAAGAAGACCTTGTTAAAGCATCAAACACGGGAGTTCAAAAGCATGTACAGCTGAGAGAGAGACACAATTTACTTGTTTTCCCCTTTGTGTTATTGTATAAGCGATGTATGACCAACAAAAGCAAGAGAGGTTCAATTTAACACCAGATAGGGTAATTAAGCTACAAAATGCCCGAAAATCAAGTAGGAAAACCATGTAAATATTAGCGTTTATCATGGTGTATGATGAGTTCCAGGAAGGCTTCTTGGAAGGTTTTGTGAGAGAAAATGAGAAATAGCAAGAATTAGAAGTAACAAGCATCTTAGATAAACTCTATGCATGTTTTTCTACATGTAGATGCTTTCATTGACTTAATTGAAGCTTGTTATGAATTTTTGGCAATAAATCCTCATCCCTTGGCTTTAACTAAATTGATAATGCATAGAAAATGAATGTTTTAAGTAATTGAATCAAAGGAAATTGGTATAGGAGTGAGGTTGTACATATATATGACAAGAGATATTGCAAAACCTCATTTTCCTCCAATTTGCTATGAATTTTGTCTAGCTGTAGTTAAGAGGGGGAAGGATGATTTTGAATGTTTTGATGCTTCCAATAGATTTAGAATGAGAAATTGTGTAGGGTGAGATCAAGAACACACTCTTGGAAGCATTAGAACCTCAATTGCCAAAGTTAGAAAGATAAAGATCTTCAGTTGCTAAGTTGGGTTCCTCTAAGTTGTTAAAGTTAGAATGCATGAGTAATGGCCTAGTATTGATGCCAAATACATCATGTGGTGTAGGAGTGTGAATTACAAAAAAAAAAAGAATCCTAAAGTGCAAGAAAGGAAGCCATTTCAAGTTAGATTGAAAAGTAAAGCTTTAAGGTAGCAACACTTCTAACTTTTACATCCACATTTCATTTGATTGTTGCATATGTTATGTTCCATGTTTATGTGTGTTTTTATCCACCTAACATGTAAATCCTTGCTTATGGTGAAATGCATGAAGAAATGAAAGTGAGCATGCAAATTGGCTAAAAAGGGTCCAAAGCCCTTAAAAAGTGACAAAATAGGATAATTGAGAAAATGGAATCCAATGACCATGAAATTTTGCATGCAAATAGATATTTTCATAAGCTTTTTGTAGAGTGCTAGTTTGCTTAATTTGGACTCGTGTGGACAAAGTTATGATTTTTGTAAATGTGAAAGTTAGAGAATTTGCTACTTTGATAACTTGACTTTCCAATTGACTTTAGTAGCTTCCCACTTGCACTTTGCCAATCTTTCCTTTGCATCTCACACTCCTACACAATTCATAATGCTTTTGGCATCAATAACAAGCCATTACTTGTGCACTATAGCTCTTAACAATTCATAAAACCCTTTCTTGACAACTTAGGGTCACAACCTTCTAACTTTGCCAAAATTAATTCTAATGCTTCCAAAATTGTTTTCTCACTTATACCCTAAACAATTTTGCCTTCTAAATCTATTGGAAGCATCAAAATCATCAGAAACACATTCTTTCCTCAAGATACACAGCTGGCCAAAATTATGCAATAATTGGTAACAACATGATTTTTCAACTTCTCTTTTCATACACATGCTTGATCTTTCTTCTAAACCACTTTCTACTCATTATTTAACAAAAAATCAATCCTTCACATACAAGATTAATTTCGTGTAGCACCTCCTCTTAGGGTTCAAGATTCCAAAAAATTCATACAACCATCAAACTACTCAATCCAGTCATCATATAAATAGGATAGAAGAGTTCTTGACAATTTCTAAGCCTTAATGACATGATTAAGCTTTAATCCATCATTAATCTATCATTAATCCCTTACTAATCATAAATTAATTAGACTAACCCTAGTCTTGCTCTTAATCCTTGACTAGTCACCTCAATCTCTTTCTCTCCCTTCCTCCCTCTCTTTCTCTCTAGAATTAATTTTGCAAGAGTTTCCTTTCATAAATCCACTCTTTGCCAAGATTGAAGGGAGGGAAGGGGTATTTATAGGCATCCAATTTGTTAAATGCCCTTGAACTTTCACATATTTAAAAGAGGTGTTGGCTTGATCTTAGCCCTTGATTTCAACCACCTTTCCAAATGGACAAATCTCATGCATCAAGGGTGTGATCTTGCCATGTGTCCATGTGACTCACTATCAAGAGTGTGATCTTGCCTTGTGTCCATGTGACTCACCACTTATGATGTTATAAAGCTTACATCATCCTATACCGTGGATCCCTTGTACTGATAAAGTAACTTTACTCTAATATTTATTCTTTGAGTAAGGGGAGGACAATTGGCATTATCAAAGACCACACAATTTGCTTTATACAAATAAAGTTACTTTAACTGTCCATAAAGATACTTTATCAGATTGAAAATACTTTTTGGGAGTTCCCTGATCACTTAACAAGTTTAGAGTCATTAAAAATACCCTAAATTCATCTAATACTCCCATGATTTTTCTTTCCTTAAATTGCTTCCTATAATGCCTTTACTTAATTTTAGAAGAAAACCCTAATTCAGGGTTTTTTCGGCATTTTTCTTTCCGATCCAAGAAATTACTTCTAACTTCTTCTTGGAAACAATTTTATAAATTACTAGAATTTCGAAGCTAATTTTCCACCTTCTAAAATCATATATTTAAGGCCTCTGGATACTTTGAGCAATTATATTTGACTAATTGTTTACTAAATAGCCAAATATTAAATAACCTTTAAAATTCCCATAAAGGTTATTTTTGTCATTTTAACTTAAAGCAAGCCTCACTTATTTGTCAATGAATTTTTCTCTATCTTTTGCGGCTCTGTAAAATTTTCTAATATTTTGGTCAAACTTTGACCAAAATACCCTTGACTTGTTCAGATTTACCAAAATGCCATTACTTTTCCAAAATGACCATTTTAACCTTAATTTTTCGACATTTTGGAAAATGACATTTTTACCCCTCCTTTTCTTTCTATTTCACATTTACCCATTCTTTCCACTCTCCAAACCCTTACTTCATCTATAGCTATTCGTGTAGCCTTCTTTTTCAGTTACTAAAAGTGTGGATGCTTCAATGACATAATCCTTTTACTTGATAGACATCTTTTATCAGTGCTCCATTAGCATTTCCTATTTCACCAATCCCAACGATCTTTCCAGATTGCTTTCCTCTGAAGCTAACCTTTCCTCCACCTTTTGATTTTAAGTTGACAAATTTACTTTTGTCACCTGTCATGTGTCTCGAGCATCCATTATCTATGTACCACTTATTTGATTTGGACAGCTTGAGACACACCTACAATAAATTCAATGGACAGTTTTAGGTAACCAAGACTTGTTAGGTCTTTTTGCGTTAGTTTGACAGGTTTTTGGTTCATACGAAGCTTTAGGAGCCCATTTGTAAGTTCCTAAAGTTTTCTTCTTTCTAAAATAGCAAGATGTAGTGCAATGTCCTTTCCTATTGTAGTAATTACAAAGTGCAAATGGTTCATAAGTATGAGTAGATGCTTGAAAATAATTGAGATAAGTTCTTCCTCTATTTCGTTTCTGCCCCTTTTTGTTGTCACAAACACGATTATATCCTCTACCAGTTCAATCATTCATAACTTTTTGACTCTTGAGTATGACTTGGATCAATTCACTTCCTCTAGTGAATTTCTCCACAGTCTTACTTAAGCATTCATTTTATTTTCTCAAAACTGGGCATTTTGAACAACCACTTGTGACTTCATGAGTCACAGGTTTTTCAAGATTCTTGACTTTCTTTCTTAGACAACTAATTCTTTAGCAAATTTAAGTAATTCAATATGCATTTCATTGTATTCTGAATGTAATTCATCATAGGTTGGTTTAGCAATTATTACCTTCTCTATCTCTAAAACCTCTTCCTCTATGCCAAGGCAAATGTTTGCTTCCTCTTCTACTGCACTTTCTTCCTCTGACAAACTATCACCCCATATGCCTGACACATGTTAGAATAGGATTTGACTAATGAAATTTTAGCAACTTTTGAAATAAAATAGAGAGTAGGAAATAATGAACGCAGAGATTTATACTGGTTCGGTCCACTTGACCTACGTCCAGTCCTCAGAACCCTCTGAGCTTTTCAAATCCACTGTCAAAAACTTTTACAACCACAGTAGAAGAGAGACTCTCCCCTTACTAACTTAACACAGCACACTGACACTTTTTGCTTGTGTCTCTTACACTCAAGATTCTCTAATCTTGAGTAACTCTCACATAATCATGATTTGAATAAGAATATTCTCCTTTCTGAGACTTGAATGCTAAGCACTGAAGAATTTATAATCGTGAGAATGAAAACAGAGGAGGTAGATGAAGAACAATAAAGGTAGTATCTCAGTAATGTGTTGTCTCTGTTTTCCGTCTTGAATGCTTCTCCATTTATAGTTGGGAAGTAATAAATGTCCGTTAGAAACAATTTTGTTTCCGTTACTCTCATCTTCTTCATTTAGCTTCTTGCATTAAATGCTTCTGACACGAGGTATGGTCGTCTCCTAAGTTTTTATCCATTGAACGCTTTTCTGGTGAGACAATCAGCCGACCCATTCTCTGTTAATCATTAAAATAAATGAGTATTTATGAGAGCAGAAATTATTCAAATAAATGAAGCATAAAGAAGGAAAGATTTGAGAATAACAAAAAGTTCTAACATTCTGAAACACTGTAAGTAAAAAGAGTACTCGAGTGAAATCTTACAATACTCGAGTATTTGTGAGAAATAACAGTGAAGAATTCAAAACACTTTTGTTGTTACTCGAGTTCTGAAGATAAAGCTTGGAAGTATTGTCAATACTCGAGTGCTTGTAGAGATAATTGAGTGTTTGTGAGACAATTTGTGATAATACTTTCAATGCTTCTCCAGTTCTAACAAAAGTATTGTCATTACTTGAGTGTTAGACAATAAAACTCAAGTTTAACTATGTTTCTGTCAAGCAATACTTTATAAGTCTTTCGATACTCAAGTTTTATGCTCTAATACTTGAGTCATAAAGAATTGAAATCAACACTTCTATTGCTCATCAAGTTTCCTTTAGAGTATTCAGCCTAGAAGACAAACTTTGGGCCCGATACTAGAGTTTTGTTCACAGTACTCGAGTATTAGCAACACTTTTGATAATACTTTGAGTTTTCAAAGAAGTATTGAAGTTCAAAACATTTTTCTCAACTCGATACTCGAGTTCTCTTTCACAATACTCGAGTATTAGCAACACTTTTGCTAATACTTGGAGTTTTCAAAGTATTGAAGTTCAAAGAGATTTTCTTAGCTCGATACTCGAGTTCTATTTTACAATACTCAAGTTTTGACAACACTTTCAAAATAACTTGAGTTTTGGTTGAAAGTGTTCTATTTTGTAAGTAGTTTTGTATCTCGATACTCGAGTGATGCAAATCAGTACTTGAGTGTTGACAGCACTTTCACAAAAACTTGAGTTCCATTGAAAGTATTGGTTTTCTTAAACCTGTTTTGGTACTCGATACTCGAGTATTGACAAACAATACACGAGTGTTGTCAATACTTTCACTAAGACTTGAGTTCTCTTGAGAGTGTTGAGTTTTGAAAGCATATTTTGTTCAACGGTACTCAAGTATTGATACTCATTACTCAAGTATTCTCAACACTTTCACTAAAACTCAAAAATTATATAAAGTGTTTGTGAAAACATTGAATAATTGCAAATACATAATTGTCATCATCAAAACATTATCTCAACATTTTCCTCCTTTTTGATGATGACAAAGCTAATGAACAATAGATATCATTAATAACAAAAAACAAGAATCAAGATTTACTGCATAATTTAATAAAATCCAGTAGAGTGCATCAACAATAGCAATAGTTCAAAAATAAACAAGTAAGACAGTATGGAATGGACAAAGCAAAAGATAACTACTTCTCCCCCTTTCTGTCATCAATCAAAGAGGGTGAGAAGGTGAGGTAGGGGTTTCAACAAATGGAGGCTCTGGAATGGGAGGAATAGAAGACACAGGGACAACAGGCTCAGAGGGAATGGATGTCTCAGAGGTAGGAGGCTCAAGAACTGCAAAAGGCTCAGGAAGCTCTGGCTCAGAAGAAGGAGGGTACTCAAGGAAGAGAATTGGAGCAAGAGTAGGAGCAGGAGTAGAGGATGAAGGCTTAGATATAGGAGGAGGAGGGGCCTTAGAGCCTCTGATGAAATCCTCAATAGAAGTCATCCTGCCTTCCAGAGCAAAGAGTCTTGAGTCCATTGAGATCTACAGAGAATCCACTAAAGACTTCAAAGATGCAACAGCCAAGTCATGAGTCCTCCCATTGAAGTAATATGTTGTAGCCTTGAGCAAGTTGGAGACAGGCCTGAGTCTCACTGTGAAATGCCTGAGTGAACTCCTCTCCAATTCTCTTGAACTCAGTTTGCATAAACTACTGAATGCATGCTTGAGCAAAGGAGGGGACAGAGGTAGGCTGCTGTGGAGCAGAGGATTGAGCCTCATCCTAAGGCACTCTACATGGACCATAAGTTGTTCTCTTCCTCTTCTTTCTTTCCACTATGGTCTGTCCTGGAGCCAACCTGACCTCAATCTTCATCCAGTGAAGATGAGTCTCTGCAAACTGGAGGGTTTCTGATCCTTCATGATATACCAAATGTTATGTTACTCAAGGATCCTTGAAACCAAAATGGGATAGGGTACTATCATTCTCTTGGACTTAGAGAATCTAAACCACCACATCGCATTAAACACTAATTGTCCTATGTTCCTCATCTCCTTTGCCTTAATAGAAGCCATCATGTGGTAGTCAGAGGTGGACATATGAGTGAAGTTCTTTCTCTTGTTCACTAAACATCTAGAATAGAAGTAGTGAATGACTCTCTGTGTGGGTGGCATAGCAGCAGGCTCAAAGTTCAATCCTGTAAAAGGTTCTCGTGGCCTAAGTAACTCTTGTACCTCCTTAGGTGTAAATGTCCTTAACTCAGAATCAAACTCATGGGTACCCAAATAAGAGTTCAACAAATCAGGGGTTATACTAATGTCATCTCCCCTAATCTTAGTCCTCATAGAATATAAAATGATGTTCCCAGCATCATCCTTAGCAGAGTCAGACACTATATTATTATAAAAAATTCTAACCATGTCGAGAGAATAAGGAGTCTAAATTTTCAACAGATTTTCATAGTGCTCCAAATGTTCTTTCAAATCAAACCCAAGCTTCTTCACATACTCTAAATCCACAAACATAGTAGGGCATAAATCTCTAGTTTTATAAACATTCTCAAAGTTACCTGGAGTTTGAGGAATGATGTATACACTCCTCACATTGAATCCCTTGGGTGCTTCTCTTGCTATTTGCTCTCATGCTTGAGGAGACTCAAATGTAGTAGCCCTCTATGCTTTCATCTTCTTCCTTGGAGTAGAGACCCGAGAGCTAGTGGAAATACTTTGGGTTTCAGAATCAGAGTGCTCGGGTTGTGATGCCTCTAGTTGAGAAGATGATGCTATTGGTACTTTTCATTTATCCTTGGAAGTCAAAATAGATTTAGGCTTGCTTGTCTTCAACTTCCTTGTCAAAGGAATCTCTGATTGCTCTTCCTCCGAAGGCTCTGTTATCCGGACACGTTTGGGTCAAGGAGGAGGAGAGGATTAGGATTGCGATGGGCCACTGGAAGTCCCCATTTTGGGTTTGGGAGGATTTCTTGGAGTGATTTTAGTGCGAGCCATGCTTGAGGAATGAGAAAAGAGAAGAGAAATTGGAATTTGGAGGAAATGGAGTCAACGGTGATGAAGAGAGAAAACGGGGAATTTATCGGTGGAAATGAGGGAAATGAAGAGGTTTGAGTGAGGGGTTAGGATTTGAAATGGTTGGGAAGAGGTTTCAGATGATTATTGAAGGATTTGAATGGTGAAATGGAGAATTTAAAAAATCGAGTAGGGTTTGCTCGACTTTTGGAGAGACAAGAAATGAGAATTATCGAGTTCCAGGAGTAATTTAGCCTTCGATGAGACACAATACTCGAGTATTGTGACTCAATACTTGAGTATCGGGCATTCAAAATACTGAAAGATGCACTAACACTCGAGTTTTTCTTTACAAAACTCAAGTATTGATGACCAGTACTTGAGTATTATTATCAGTACTCGAGTATCAGGGTCTAAAAGATGAACAGATAAGGCAGCACTCGAGTTTTACTTAATCATACTCAAGTATCGAGACCTAGAATATGAAAGGTCTTATGAGTACTCAAGTATTATTATCAAAACTCGAGTATTACAATATCAGAATATGAAAAGTCTTACCTATACTCTAGTTTTGTCCTCTGTACTCGAGTATTTACCTATACTCGAATGAGAACTTTAGTTTTGTTGCAAGTGTAGCCTCTGAGAGCTTTGGTACTCAAGTATTGGTATCCAAAACTTGAGTATCATGAAAACTTTCTTCTGTCATCAAGTTTTGAATCAAGTGATGACTAATAACACTCGAGTTTTGATACTGGTACTCGAATATCGTAATCTTTTTCTCAATTTTTCCCTATACTCTCATCAAAACTTGAGTATTTTCCTTATAACACTTGAGTACTGCCCTTTTACTTGAGTTTTTTCTGGAAGTGATAATTTTTACTTCAGTAATAGTTCTTTCTGAACTCGAGTGTTGCTTAGAGTGAATGTTGCTCTCTTCTTTATCACAAAAACAGAGACCTGCAAAACTATTTAAAATACTTCGATGATAAAGTTAGTATTTAATCATCAAAACATTATCATTAAAAGAAAATTACTTACAATTCATTGGGATTTACCATTCTCAATTCTCTCCGTATATTCATGAATTGTTCTCTCGCAAGAGGTTTTGTGAAAATGTCTGCCACTTGTTGCTGGGTTGGAATGAACATACCTTTGACATCCTTTTCTGAACATGATCCCAAATAAAATGATGACGAATGTCTATGTTCTTTGTTTGGGAGTGATGTACCAGATTCTTTGCAAGGCTAATAGTACTCGTATTATCACAAAGGATGAGAATTTTGCGTAGTTCATTCCCAAATCCTGAAGTTTTTGCTTCATCCAGAGTACTTGAGCACAGCAGCTAGCAATAGCAATGTATTCAACTTCAGTTGAAGATAATGATACAGTTGATTGTCTCTTGCTGAACCATGACACCAGAGAACCTCCAAGGAACTGACAGTGACCACTCGTGCATTTTCTATCTGTTTTGTATCTAGCATGGTCAGAGTCAGTGTTACCTTTTGGATACCACATTCCAAGGTCAATGGCTCCAGTAGATATCT
>QFDD01002503.1:0-13161 GCA_006871305.1 Vachellia collinsii | reverse complement strand
TTCTGCTTCTTCTTTTAGACTTTAGCTTAATGGGCTTCTTCTATTGTTTGAGAAAATGATCACGCTTAATTTTTGGTCATTCTAATTCAACTATCATCTTCGATAGTAATTAGAAGGCTCTACAAGTTGATGCATTCATTTTGTATTTTCCATACTATATAGTTCGTTTAATGGATGATTCTATGTTACCTGGTAGATATGCAATCCTCCTGTTAGTGTGTACAAGGGATACTCCCTGCCTAAGGACGCTGAGGATTATCTTGTCTCACGTGGGCTTAAGAATGCTTTGTACACTGTAAGAGCTGCTGATTTGAACGAGGATATATTTGGTACTCTTGTTCCTTGTCTCTTCCAGGTAAGACTATCATTGCCTTTTATGTAATCATCCCCTTCATATGTATCTGTTCAAATTAAAAACTAAAATAATAATAATAATAATAATAATAATAATAATAATAATCATTGATTGTGAATGAAGAAATTGTTTTTCTGCATAACTGATATGACCTTGAAGAAATTTGTTGGTTTTTACTGTTGGTCCTATTCAGTTTAGGGAAATTTTGATTAATATTACTACTTTTTTATGAGTTGTCAGATATCTAATACATCAGATAATTGAGATGTTCATTAGGCATCAAATAGTGATGGAAGTTATTCCTTTTTCACTTTTTATACTGTTCTGGGGCTAATGTTAAACAAAGAAGCCTTCAAACACGTTTAACTTTTCCTGTTTTAAAATAGTTTGTTTTGTTTCTCCTTAATCACAAATCCGCAGAAACATTTTGTTTTATATTTGAATAGCTTGGTGGCATTTTTCTCTTGTAATATCCAGCACATTCCTTTTTTTTTTTTTAATAAAAGTTCATGCTTATCCTGTTCCTGATGAATTTCAGAGGCTTGAGATTCATTACTCTAGAGAATGAAAATTGATGTTCATATATTTTAGGATCCAGCTTCTTCGGAGGCAGGCACATCAAGCAATGCTGTATCTAAAAAGAGATCTTTGGGTGTGCTTGGACAAGAAAATATGGTGAGTTCTGCAATTTTAGGAACTGCAACTTGCTTATCAATAAAGCAATGTGATGTGTATTGTGTATAAAGCTGTATTCCTCCAAAGTTGGTTTGCATCTTTAATCCCCTTAAGTAATCACATCACCATTATCAATTTTGAATTGGAATTATGATGCAATATCCTTATTGTAACATTTTTAGATTCGAGTGCAGAGAGTTCATGCTTAGGATGGAACCATAAAATATATTATATTTCAAAATATATTTTAATTATATACAGATGCACGGTAGTTAAATGTGATAATAAACTTTGGGTATTGATATGTTTACTTCTTAAATAGTCTGAATGTTAGTAATAAAATGCTATGACAATTTTGGGAATTTCTGCCTCATCAAATGTTATAATTACCTGCATGGTCAACCCGATGTTGATATTCTTGGTATGGTTTTTGAAATATAGTTTGCTTAACTATATGGATTATGTGACAAAACCTGATTTTCCTCACTTTGTGTAGCCATTAGATGGTTGGGTGATTTATTTGCTAAAATAATCTAATTAAAAAGATGACTTTGTTGACGATTGGATGATGCCACATTTTTATGTTCTTACAGAAAATGTTCTGGATCTAAATCTGTAAATCCTTTTCAGCCATTTCCCCATCATAGTCTCATTGTCAGGTTTTCTTCAATGAAGCAACTTTGTACCATACTAAGTTGCTGCTATCTAAATCCATATTTTCCTTGTTGCATAATTTTAAAATACTTGAGATTTATCTTATTCTGCTTAGGAGGCAGGAATTGGTCTGACATCCCTCTCTGAAGACCCATCGAAAAAACAACTGAAATTAGATCGTTCTGCTGTGGCTCAAGTACCATCATCTCAATTGGTAAGTAGAAAACATATAGATTCTTTTATATGCAAAATAATGTTTGCTTGAGGAACCTTTATTTCAATCACAGTTGCTTCTGCATCTATACTACATGCAATTTTGTTACGTCACCTTGAGGATTTTAAGTGTAAACTGTTGGGTGACAATTGGTGCCAAATGAATTATTTACTACTTTTGTTTGGATGGAATCCTCTTTTTCCTTTGAGGTGGGGTGGAGGGAGGGCACGTTCATGTTTTGACTGTTTACATCCTTTTAATTTTTAAATACCAGTTTTGCGAGTGATGGTAAAGCCTCATGATCTTATTCTTCTACAGAGGACATGTATTGTTGAGTTTGATGGTGCATCCAAAGGAAATCCTGGAAAAGCTGGTGCAGGGGCTATTCTGCGCTTGAGTGATGGGAGTTTGGTATAATTTTGTAACTCTACTTCTATCCACTGTTTACTTCCAACTTAGACCGCTTTAATTATTATTGTCTTTTAAAGATTTGTAGGTTGCGTGAAGGTGTAGGTGTTGCAACCAATAATGCTGCTGAATATCGTGCTTTAATATTGGGAATGAAATATGCACTTCAAAAGGGGTTTACTGGTATTCATATCCAGGGCGACTCCAAGCTTGTTTGCATGCAGGTTTGTCATTTTATATGCTTATCTCTATCAATTTATTTGATACATTATACATATATGTGGAAGGTTTCAGTTTATGTCCCTTCTTCATTATTACAGTTCTGAGGAGTATGTTATGGTAGATTGCTTCTTCAGAGTTTACATCAATCATCTCTTGCCTTTTCTTTATTTGATGTGGATGCGTGGAAAATATATGTAGATTAAAACCAGTCTCCTGATTCATATTTGACTTGTATCTGGAGAAGAGTCTGATGGAAGACCCTTCTTCCTGTAACAGTCAAGATAACCTTTATTTCAAGTTTCACGTATTTAGTCTCTAAATTACAGGTGCGCTCACAATCAATTCTTGCAAATTAAAAGATGTTAGCTCGTTACGTAGGAAGAGAATGGAGAGGAATTTAGGACCAATGGTAATAATACTCAACTTGCAATCAAGTTCATAATCCCTTGGGTTACTGAGATGAGTCAAAGGCCAACTATGCATCTCATAGTAATGTAACTAAAAATCATATTGTCAATTTCCTAATGAAATTCCCAATTGAAATCCTTTGTCTGTGCTTAAATGGGGTTTTGGCATCTTACATGTATCCTCATCACCACATACAAAAATGCATGTAATATGCCTTGAGACATTGGCAGGCTTGGTTTGTCCGGTTGGATAGTCAAACTCAAAAGGATGAAATCAGTAGATACATAAAATAAACATGGCTTCTCGTAGTCTGTGTGAATGTGTGTTATTGCTTGAGTTACAATGTGATTCTGATTTTAAAGATGGAAAATCTTACTTTACTGTAGAATAAACATCCTCTTAAATGTTACATCGGCAACCTTTGTTTATTAATTTTGTCACTTGTTTATCCTCTTACACTCTTGCTACTGCATGAAGCAGATTGACGGTTTATGGAAGGTCAAGAATGAGAGCATGTCTAAGTTGTATAAGGTGGCAAAAGAACTCAAGGATAAATTTTTATCATTCCAGGTCACTCATGTTCTAAGGGTAGGTACATTTGACTGATACTGAGGTTCCAGAAGACGCTTTTGATTTTTCAGCCCTTGTTGTTACCAGTTCTATTCCAAAGATCTCTTTGCTTTGGTAATAATTCAGGAAATTGAAGATTAAGTTAAACCAACCCATCACTCAGGCATCCCATGAAAATTACTAATGCAAAATAACAAGCCTTTTCCCACCAAGTGAGGCTGACTGCATGGGTCACAGAATGCTATTACTCTATTAACACTCAACCTTCATATAGATTGTTCACTAATGGTTTCCTTAAGTGTCTTTCTTAGTCTCCCACATTTCTTTATAAGGTTAAAGATTATTGGCATAAGCTGCTTCATTGGTACTTCCATTGGCCTTCTGTGCACATGTCTGAAATTTCCTTGAATGATTTTCTACAATCTTTTCCTTGGTAGGTGCCGCAACAACTTTCTTTCATGTATAGTCATTGTGGACTGTCTTCTGGTGTATGACCATACACCTATTTTAACATTCTTATTCTTTGCTACCACAATTTTTTAATTCTGTTGTGCTTTTAGTGCCTTAACACTTCTCTTAATATTCGATAAGCTTTAACATATGTAAGTTTATTTCTTTACTTTGGCACTTTTATATCAGTCCTCTTGGGATATTAATAGCTTTTGTTGCTGACCATGTTGGTACAAGATACTGTTTAGATCAATGGTTGTCCCTAATACATATTGAAAAGCTTGTAAAAGTAGCTCTCTCATCTGTCCTTAATATCTTCATTTGTAACCAAAACTTCTTCATCCTTACTATATTTTACTTGGTCCAAATCTCTTGATTTCCTTTACCTATTCTTTGCAATTCTTTATCTTTTGTTCCCCATTTTTCATCAATAAATCCTCATAAAACCTCTCAAACATGAGATCTTGCCTTGCTCACTGATTTCTTAGCCTCATTTATTCATGTTCAATAGTTTTCTAATTTTCTGTGCACAAATGCAAAGCTTTGACACACTTTTTTGTTTGTGTCTGGCCTTCTCTTGTTCATTCTGGTTTCATCACCAACATTCTTTATCTCTAGGTCCAAACCATTTTCATTCATTGAAAATTGCTTTAGTGGCCTTCTTAACCGTTTTAGCCATCTCATCCTATGTGATGTTGTGATTCCCAATCACCTTCTAGCCTCTTAATATCCATCTATTTCATTACTCACATGTTCTGAGCTTTTTAGTTACGGGTCTGCCTCTTTTAGTCTCATCTTCGAAATAATTTGTAACAAATCCCCCTTTTGTCTTCCGCTATGTGAGAGCTTTTAGCTGCATTCTCATGAACATGAAATATCTTTGTTCTATGCATATTTGATAGCAAAATTGCTGACGCTTGTGTGAAAACTTATTTATTGTATGTTTGTGCCCCTTGTTTAGAACTTGAACTCTGAAGCTGATGCTCAAGCAAATATGGCCATCAATCTTGCTGGTTAGGCCTTAAGAATTTCTAGTCTTTCTTTAGCTTTTATGCACGTGTATCTCTTCTAGTTTATGGATGTATTCTGATTTTTAAGTTTTTTTCTGCTACTGCAGATGGCCAAGTCCAAGAGGTGCAAGATTAGTTCAAGAAAGCTGGCGACAACATTTTGCGTTCATATCACAAAGCATCTGTGTGGGTTCTTTCCTTTTTCTTTTTTCCCCAGTATAAAGCATCTGAAAATTTATTAAACCATTTAGAATGAATCCTTTTTTTTTCCTTCGTCACTTGAATGATTTATTGTTCGGGGTTGGTGGTCAAAAATGGCTTGTCCACTGTGGTATCTCTCTAAAGTTGAGGCATTAGCTGTTCCATTGATTTTTCTTCAGGGAACTCAATGCCATTAAGTTGAATTTTCTCATTTGATTTGCCATCTAGGGAGTTATTGGCACTACAAACAAAGCTAATTGTTGTTCTATTAGAGCATGTTTGGCTTCCAGTTTGAAACAATCGTTTTGGTCCAAAACTATGGTTTCAAAAAATGATAGACAAACATACTTCAAAAATGCAGAATAAATTTTGTTCCCAAAATCATGGTTTTGTGCGAGTCACACTAACATACTCAGATTCTTCAGAATAACTTTTAACCCTTAAAACCATGATTTTCCAAAAAGCTATTTTTTCAACTTTTTCAGAAGTTATTTTTCAGAATCTATTTTCTAAAATAACTTTTACGCAAATCGAGACAGAAGCTATTCTCTAAAGGTTAATCTAAACATGCTCTAAACCTATCACTTTAACCCATTGCCCGTGATTTTAGTTTTCATGTACTTTTTATGTATAGAAGCTCATACACCATTGATACAAACTTCATGGTCCCATGATCATATAGTGAATAAAAATGTCTTGCTTAATTAGGTCTAACTTCATTCTTAAAGTTGAAAGTCTCCTTGACAATTTAGTGTGGTCTTCACTAGAACATCAGAATCTGTCTCACTCCTATATCCACAACCAACTTATGGCTTGTTTGATACAGTTCTAGGCATGATTTAGGTGTTCGATTTAGAGCATGTTTGGATTCGCTTTTGGAAAATAGCTTCTGTTTAGACTTGTGTGAAATAGCTTTTAGGAATAAAATAGCTTTTAGAAAAAAAGTGATTGTAAGGAAACTAAATATGTTTGAATAGTTGATATTAGAATAGCGTATAGGATGTTAAATAACCAAAAAGGGTATAAAGTAATGTATTAAATTAATTTTTTTTTTTTGCATTTTATCACAAAAATGACATTAATTTTTTTTTAAAAGTGTACCTTTTATAGATGTATAAGGTCAAAATATCGTTTCATAATAAAAATGTAAATAAATTTTATAATTAATAATTTTTAAAAAATTATTTTTACTTTTAAAAGCTGAATCTATCAGCTTTTGGCCAAAGAAAGTGTGGAAAGGCTGAGAGAAAATGAGAGGTAGGCGTGGAAAATGTAGCAGTGGAGAGAGTGAAAGCTGATCCTATCAGCTTTTGGTTAGAACTATGGTTTTGGACTAAAAAGCGCTTTTGGACCACAAAGTGTATGTTTGGCAACAACTTATTGAAAACCTTGGTTTTGCTTCTAAAAGCACTTCTAGGATGTTACCAAACATGCTCTTAGTAATAATGTAATTCTGATTATAATATATCGTAATGAATCAAGTAATTTCCATTACATGATTTTGGTTGTATAATTTGGATTTAAACTTACATGAATCAATATTTAAACATTTATACTATCTATTTTTGCTCTAATAGGGTTAAAAAGATCATTTCCCTTTTATTTATATTTTTTCTAAATGAGATATAAATTTCAATCCATGATTCTTTAATGACATACCAAACGATACATTTACGTACTACATTACAAGAATTTCATGGTGTGGTTTCTTTATTCTCTCCTTCAGGCCTGATCACAAGCAGTGTTCCATTAACTTTCTTGATTTTATTACTGGGAAAAAAAAAACATTCTTGATCTTCTCTTCCCCTCTAATCAGAGCTCTCAATGCCAAATATGGCTCAATATCACATCTTCATTGCTCACCATCTGCTGCATGTCTCATTTCCTTCCCTGTTAGTGTTAACTGTGGAGAACCTTCCAGAATACTCGAATATTCTGCATCTGTATTCTCTTTGAAGAGGTTTTTCTAAGAGCTTGCAGCATTTGGTTCCATAGGTTTTTTTGTCCCTTTTTTTGAATTACAAAGCTAAGCCTTGGGCTTGAGATTTACAAAGCGTCCACTAATCAGACAGGTTTCCTGGTATACTATGCAATAACCTAATTAGATCTAAGCAAGCTATCTGTTCTGGTTGTTTCATATCTTCCTTCCACTTCCTATCCTCTTGTCTTTTCGTCAGTATCACCAACTTGTTTCTCCTTCCTCTCTATGACTGTCTTCATGTGATAAAATTTGGTGTTCCTATCACTATCATTAAACCACTTTTTCCCGTAAAAAAGATAAACTACAACTTTAATTTATTTTTGGTTTCTAAGTATGAGATATATAATGAGATTTATTGTTTAGTCATTTTTAGTTGTAAATATAGGTCTTTTTTTATTACCTTGTTGTTGTTAACTTAATTCCTTATTAAAATCAAGGAAAGTTAATTATCTTATTAAAATGGTTTCAAACTATAAATCTTCAAGATTCTGTTTTTTTTATTGTTAAAAACACTTATCTGAAAATAAATTATCGTACAAATTTTTTTTCCTACATTTAAAAACAAAAAAAAAGAACTTCAAAACAAGGAAACGTACATGCCCTTAGATGTTTCTTTTTTCTTTTTTTTGCCAATCATGCCCTTAGATGTTTCAAACATGTGGATTTGGTTTTTATAGTTTCAAACCTAAAATACAAGTTAGGTTCATGTGAATTTTTGGTTCTTAAGTTTACATGAATTTTGATTTTGATCCCTTAAGTTTTAAATATGTGGTTTTGGTTCTTATAGTTTCATAAGTGCTTAGAAGTTTAATGGCATGTATAGAGACTAAAACCAAAATCCGTTAAAAATATAGAAATTAAAACCAAAATTAATTCAAAATATATTTACCAAAAGATTTTGATTTTGATTCATATACTTTTTAACAACTTTTGGTTTTAGCAGTTACAATTAATCTATAATCTTAATGTATAGTATATTAAACATGCATGTCTTTATGAAATTATGAAATTTATAAAAAAACTTTTATAGCTCGTTTGATTCAATTACTTGAAAGAGGATTTTATGTAGTTCTGATACATTCTATTGATTATATTGTTTGGTTGGTATGGTAATGCAATCAAATGTAATCTTGATTACAGCGTATTATGTCAAATCAAGTAATCCCCATTACATAGCTTTGGCTATATAATCCGGATTACAGCTTATATGAATTAACATATAGGTACTTGTATCTTTGATAAATCAATATTTATTCATTTATATCATTCATTTTTAGTCTTGATAAATTTAAAAAGTTTATTTCACATTTTTTTTATTTTTTATAAATAAAATATAAATTCTATTTCATGATTCCTTAATAACATACCAAACAAATGCTATGTAATCATCATTACATTGCATTGCATTCTTATGAACTCCGTGAACCAAACGGGCTATTAGTTCACCGATCTGTTGGTTTTTTTAGGTAAATACTGTAAATAGTATTTTTATTTGGCCAAATACTACAGTTTTAAAAATATTTAAGCAAATGCTACAGTCAAACTCGTTCTTCAGGTGAATATGTTGAAATTTGTACTGAACTCGTTCACCTGAAGAATGAGTTCAGTACATATTTTTTTTCTTATTAAAAAAACCTGAAACTCGTTCACCAACCCCAAATTTGGGGTTGGACGTGGGCCCCACTTCCTCTCCTCCCCTTCCCCAAATAATTTTTTTTTTAAAAAAATTCCTCCAAACTAACCCTTAAAAAAAATAAATTTCTACAAATTATTTTGATAAAAAGACGGACATGAAAAATGAAAAATATTGCATTTATAATATTAAAATGAGAGTGTATAAATTATAAATGTAATTTTTTTCATTTTTCATGTTCCTTTTTATATCAAAATAATTTGTAGGGATTTATTTTTTTTTTAAAGGGTTAGTTTGAAGGGATTTAAAAAATAAATTTTTTTTTTACTGAAAATAGATTTAAAAATATTTTTTCTTTATTTGGAGAAGGGGAGGGAGAGGACATGGGGCCCACGTCCAATCCTAAACAAGTGAACGAGTTTGAGGTTTTTTTTAATAAAAAAATATATGCACTGAACTCGTTCTTTAGATGAATGAGTTCAGTACAAATTTAAACTCATTCACTTGAAGAACGAGTTTAACTGTAACATTTACTTAAATATTTTTAAAAGTGTAACATTTGGCCAAATAAAAATACTGTTCACAGTATTTACCTAAAAAAACCCTGAAAACCCCGATCCGTTTGTATAAAGCAACCCACTCGGGTTGAAACCAGAGGATTTGAGTCCGGCTTCCTAACCCGGGACTTTGGTGCCTGAATTGAATTCTATTCTTACCGTTCACCCAAGTTCGCTCGCTTGTCCGAAAAGAAAAAACCACGCCTTCTCCTCCAAACATATATAACTTTAACTTCTCGCGTCGCCTTCTTCTCAGGCTAACGCTCCTAACATATATAAGAAGCAAGAAGAACATGCTTCGCAGAGGATTTCCTTACTTCTCGAACGCCACCGCAACGACGTCGTTGTTTTCCTCATTCCGTCGCTTGCTTTCTTCATCGAAGAACGTCGGTGTTCCCTTCGCTGTTCCTGCGGTGGTTGATTCTGATGATGAAGATCCTCTTAATCCTCCTCGCTCTTCCGCAGTTCTTTCCCAGCAAGTCATGCCTAGCTTGCTTCTTCCCAGGGTCGTGGTTTATGACGGCGTCTGTCATCTCTGTCACCGAGGTATTATTATTCCGTTCTTTACCTTTCCTATTTTGACGTTACAATGTCTGGATTCTTCTCCATTGTTCAATGGGAATGCTTCATTCTATTCGTTTTGCCTCTTTTCTTGTTCTCCTTTTGTGTCTTCTTTTTCTTGTGAGGTAGCCGGCTTCCATGTTGTTAGTATCTCATAAAAAGGGAGCAATTCCAGTGGCTCTAGATAACTAACCACACGTTCCATCCGTAAGTGTTGATTTTTTCAAGACCTTTGTCTGTCTATTATGCTGGTTATGGATATTCTTGTGTTTCTTTATGGAAATTGGTTTGGATCCTTCGTTGTTCTCATTTTCTCCTTGCATTTTAGATCTTAGCGCACCTACCCAATTTGATCCATGTGACTGAAAGGCAGCTTCCGCTAAATGATTGAATTTATTGCATTTCTATTCAGTGTTATTAATGACTGCAGCTTCCTGTAGGAAAATAGTTTAGAATCTCTTATCTGCGGGATTGATGGTTGTGGCACGTTTTTATTTGATTCTTTTAGCTGAGTATGGTGAGAAGGTTAACATTTCCGAAAAATGTCTCAACCATGTTGGTACAATTGGTGTCCCTTGCATGTTAATTGTTTGGACATTAGTATTAGCCAACTTTAATATCGAGTTGGGTCATTTTGGCTCAGAATTTGCTTCTCTAAAAATTGAAGTCTAATTGATGCTAATGGAGTTTTAGACACTTGTATATCTTTATTCTCATTTCTTGAGAATAGGTTTTGGCTCAGAATTTGCTTCTCTACAAAATGAAAATGTACATTTATTTGCATTGTCCACTTTTAATATGTGACCTACAGTTATGGAGTACATTTTCATTGTTTTCTGCATGAACAGGTGTGAAATGGGTAATCAACGCTGACAAGGATAAAAAGATCAAGTTCTGTTGTGTTCAATCCAAGGCTGCTGAGCCCTATTTGACGGCATGTGGTCTTGAGAGAAAGGATGTTCTCCGTCGCCTTTTATTTGTTGAAGGTCTGGGTTCATACAGTCAAGGATCTACTGGTTAGTACATCCACTTAGTTCATCCTCTCTCTCCGCTCCTTCCTTCCGTCTTTTGTCTAAATTTTATAAGAAAAAAAAATCCATGTTGAACTTCCATTCTGTCTCCCCGCTCCTTCCTTCCTTCTTTTGTCTAAATTTTATTCAAAAAAATCCATGTGGCCCTGAGGTGGAGACAGTTTTATAAGTGGTTTTGCCATATAGGATCACCCATAATTGAATTATTGATGAAAAGGACAATAATATAAAAAATCAGAAGTTTAGGGATTGAGTTATATTGAACCATAGTTGAAGGGTTAAGTTATAAAGTTAAAAGTTGGAGGACTAAAAGACTTATTTTCCCATATTATATATAATTAGATTATTTATTAGTTTATATATCAGACAAATTAGTTTGAAGAAAAACAATAAATATAAATGCTTTTAAATAATGTATTTAATTTCCTTAATTTCCTTAATAAAAGTGAACTAACTTTTATATTAAGGACAAGAGATAGCATTAGTTATGGCAGCAAACGTTGACATGTCCGGCAAATTGGTTTTTTGTGGTCTTCTTGGCCTCTCTTGTTGGTGGTGAGGGTTAACAAATGGTTTGTAATCCATTCCAGGGGGTTTTGCCCCTTGTTTGTCACTTGACAAGCATCCAATGTACGTAACGTCCTGCTCCTCCACTTTTCTATTAGTAGTTATTTTGGTCATCAACTAGATTCAAACTCCCTGTTCTGCTTGTTTTCCAATTGGCACCCTTATGCAAGTGTTGGTATCATGAATACCGGCTCCTTTTCTGTAGCCATATTTCCCTCAGCCAAATCATGGTAGGTTTATTATACCTTCATACTCCCCTTGGTAGACTTGGTTGCAAACAATTAATCTTGAATGAGTATTTTCATAAGATCCTCTTCAAGTCTAATCCTGTTAAACGGCCTTTCTCAATCCTTGCATTATCTTTCTGTGTCTGGTTCATGGTGTTTATATCTGCTTCAACATCCTAGAACATCATTATGGGGTTGAATCTAGGAGTCTGATGATGAGCAACCATATAGTGTTCCAATAGAATCCAATGGTACCTTGTTGAGAGCATGACCATAATCACTGTCCAAAAAAGTGAACCAAAAAGGGCTGTTCTGCTAGTCTATCAGCATGAACTATAGGATTCCCTACAGTTTCAGTGATTTGGCCTTTAAAATCTGTGGCTCACTCTTCCCCGATGGGATTGAGATTGAGGCTCCTTTCCATGTCTTTAGTCTCTTACATATGATCAGGTTGAGTTTCATAAGCTTCTTTGTCTCTTCCATGGGACCAAATCCTGTCATTTCTAAGCATGATCTCATCCTCTGGCATTGGTATCACATTCTCTACCCCATTGTCGGTGAGTAGCAAACCTTGGTTAGATATCGCCAAAATCTAACGGTGGGCATTGTCTCATTGTCTACCCCATTGTATTTGAGTAGCGAAGCTCTATAAGATATGGGCAATCTAGTGGAGGGAGTAGGAGTCTCCTGTTAAGGACTTTACTCCAGGTTTCCAATGAGGTTGTTTGGTTGTTCTCTCCTCTGAATTCCCCACTTTGATGGTCATTCCAGGTTGGAACCCCTAATCTCCCTCCTGAAGTTTCTTGATACTTGCAGTCATTATATCCTCTTCCTACTTTGAAGCCTCGTGCCTGTCTTGTTTGCTCTCTCCCTGTTGCACCATCTCTCAGGTATCCTTTGGGTTTATGACCACTTATTTATGAATCTGTCAGACATATATCCTATAACATCCATTTGCCAATTATAATTTTTTATCATTCTCTCTTCTTTCCCTATGAGTTTGAATATGCCAATCTGATGGTTCAAAAGTGACTAATGCAGCTGCATTGCGGGTTCTTTCATACTTGCCACCACCATACTCTGCTTTAAGATTCCTGCTGGTGGTTCCAACGCCAATCAGGGACTGTGTCTATGATTACATAGCAAAGCATCGCTATGAATGGTTTGGGAGGGCTGAAGCCTGCTTGGTTTTGCGAGAGAAAGAGCTGCTTGAGCGTTTCATCGACTGGGATGAATTGAGTAGCAAATGAGATGCATGCTCTTCTCCAACTGCCTTAGGAGAAAAGCCATTACTTACACTAACTGTTTAGCTTCTTGTTGGCTTCAGCAGCACAATTTTGTAAATGCATAGTGCTGTCATGAAGCGCATAGATAAAGAATTATACTGCTACTAAGGTAAAAGGAATGTGAACTTTTTGGTCAAGTACTAGGATTTGA
>QFDD01002502.1:0-19115 GCA_006871305.1 Vachellia collinsii | reverse complement strand
TGATGATGTTGATGATGATCATATTGGACCATAAGAAAATTCATATCAAAAGACGTATGTAATACATGTACTTATCTATAATTGAATTCAGTGCTTTGATATATGTATCATTGATAGATTGCTAAACATGCTTGGTTTCTTCAAACATGAGAAGCCACAAAGGTTTCCATAAATCCTCTGATATCTAATATTTAGAACGCTGATTTTTTATATACTCCTAAAAATTATATATGTGCGTGCACGCGCATATCGAATCTTTACCTTGTGTCTGGAACGCTGAGACTGTAAACAACAGTGTGCTTCAATTAAAAAGGAGAAGAACCGGAGTCTCTATTTTATCCTAGAAATTACATTGCATGAATATAAATATGTTTAAATCATAACAACCTGCACCAATCATATTATAAGCCACAAAATTCTGTGACTTCTTTCTCAAATTTTATGTGATGCATGTAAAACACATGATAATTTATTATTTCATAATAAATCAATGGCAGTCGGCAAATAAAATCAGACCCTCATTTTATGTCAGAACCTTCTCTTTCTTTCTTTGTTTTTTCTCATGCAAGCAAACTACATTTAACCATTAACAGTACTACTCATATAGTCGTATCTTGAATTTGATGCAATGCACGTGAAACGGTAAAACAAAAATGTAAACCAAAGACCCAACAATGTAAATTCTTGATCTCCCACAGAAGTGAAACAAATAAACCAAGGACGGAGAAGAAACCCACATTCAAATGTCATCAAAAACCCAAATCGGATTGGCATTGAGATCCAGAGAAAGGGTAACTAACCGATGGAACCTCAACGGGTTGATTAAGCTCGCCGGGAGTGATATCCTGTAATTGCCCTTTATCCTTCGTCAACTTCACGTACCTCGATTGTCCCTCCGCCATCTTGTACGACCACTGCAAGGAAAAGCCCAAATTTATGAAAATGAATGAAGAGAGAAAGCGAATCAGAGAGGAAAACGACGTAAGCGAGGATGAGAAAAACGTTTTGAGCGAGAAATTTTTGGCGACACATTGGGCGAACCTGAAAGGTAAATAACAAGGGTCGTAATCGAAATCTGAATCTGGTTGGTTTCAGAGAGAAGAACGTGTTGTTACATCTGGATCAGGATTTGATTGGATTTTGCCTCTCGCTTTCTCAAACCTTATTCCAGGCATGTTTCTTACAGTTATTCTCAGTTCAAGAAAAAGAAACACATGCTTTCGTTTTCTTTTGTTTTGTTCTTTTTTAAACCCAAAAAACAAAAGCTGTCCGCTTTTGAGAAAATTACATTTGAAGCCCAGTGAGAAACTTAAAATCAACTGTTCAACACCTTAAAAAAAAATGGAAATTGTAAAATCCTAGAAATGAGTTATTAATCGCTTTATGTCTTTTTTTTAATATAAAATATGATTTTTTTTTTAGAGAAAATGGCTAAAAAGTTTCCCATTGAAATATTTATTACTTTTAAAGGTATTTAAAATTTGTTTGAAAATTCAAGTTTTATGCAACTCACCTCTTAACATGTAATTTATTTTCACCTACATACAACCTATGTTTAAACTAAAAGGCATTTTTGTGTGTGTGTGTGAAGATATTTATATTGGAGATTTTTCAGTAAATTTCAATTTTTCATATAGAATTTTTATTAAAACAATTCTCCTCACCTAGTGACGAAACAGGACACGTGGACGTTGGCCCAAAAAAAAAAACGGACACGTGGACATGGCCGGGACAAAATTCACACGGGAAGTCTATTTCCTATTTGCCTTTTTGGTGTCGGTCGTTAAGCGATTCCCTCGCAAAGTTGTTTCTTTCAAACTTCACACCTCCCTGGAGAGCCAACTCGCCGGAACCGAGTCGGAGAAGTGGTTCTCACTGTTTCTTCAAGTATACTTGAATATGAACTATCAGCAGAGGCTCCAGGTCGCGGCGAAAATCATACTTGAACATGACTCACGCGACGCTGACGCGCCGCTTAACCTCGAAGAGCTTGGGATCAAGGCTACCCTTAAACCCCACCAGGTGGAGGGAGTTTCGTGGCTTATAGGAAGATATAAACTTGGCGTCAACGTTCTTCTCGGTGAGATTTCATCTTTATTCTCTATTTCTGTGTTTGGGATTCTCAGAAGGTGTGGGATATTTAGATTAGGAATTGGGATGTTTTTGTTTGAGGATTTCCTCTTTTGAAATGTTGTATTATTCAATAGTGAATTAAAGATATGGGTTTAGTGTTCTATTTTTTTTAATTTCCGACAAGTGTGCTTCGCAGTATGGTGGTAAGTTCGCGCTATTTTTGCGGGAAGGCAATATGAACGTTTGAGTCGTTATCCTTTAATATACATCTTTACCATTCATGGCCAAAAAAAGAAAAAAAGAAAAAATATTTGAATAGTTATACATTAATGCATGCTCTTTTCCGCTGATACATATCGATTTAGTGAAACTCCGTTCGTAGTTGTGCTTAGTCTTGTCTAAGATTTTAATTCCCATGTTTTGTAAATGAGGAAAATAAACCATTTGGTGGACGAATCTGTGAACTCGTTAGACTGACATTTGAAGCATTGATTACATCAATTAGCTAATTTAATTTTAGATGCATTATATTTTTCCCTCGCTGAGGAAACAAATTCATCATGTTAGTGATCAAAATGTCAACTTTATTTGCAGGGGATGAGGTATTCTTCCTTCAATTTAATATCTGAGACTAATCTGAGATTAATCAGTATCTGATTGGTCTAACAATTACTAGAAATTCACCCTGTACAAGGTGAATTTGAAAATTTATGCGTTTTCTTATATTTTGTTTAACTTCTGTTTATCATTTTGTCGCATTTGTTCACATCTGCTGGGCTCTTTTATACTGATTCTTGAAGATGGTCATTAGTTGTTGATATGCTTGATTTTTAATTTTTACTGACCTTTTGGGGTTGAGCAGATGCAATAAAAACCTGGGTCACAATCATTTTTACTAGGAGGCGATGGGGCTCATTATTTTCTTTAATAGAAATTCATGTACTAGTATTTATTTTTCTATGACTGCATGTTAATCATTGGCAGATGGGACTGGGCAAGACATTGCAAGCCATCTCCTTATTGAGCTATTTAAGAGAGTGCCAGTTGTCAAATGGACCATTTTGTGAGAAAAAAACCTTCATTTGGTTTGAAATCCTTAACTTTTTCTGCAGTTTGTCTTCTGCTTTTCCTTATTTTCTTTTACCTTTTGCAGTGGTTTTATGTCCGCTAAGTGTAACAGATGGTTGGGTTTCAGAAATAGTTAAATTTTCACCCAAACTAAAAGTAGTCAAATATGTTGGAGGGAAAGAATACAGGTGCAGCCTACGCAGGAATATTCATGAACGTGTGAAGGAACAGTCGATGGCAGTCAATGTAAGGGCAGAGACTCCCTTATTCATTTGTATGTTAATTGAATTATGTTTTTTTTCTTTTTTTTTTTGGCAAAGTTGTGAAATTTTTATTATATTATATTTATATCTGTTTTCACAGCTGAATTCCTTGCCAGGTCTTGTTACCTTTTGATGTCCTATTAACAACTTATGATATAGCACTGATCGATCAGGATTTTCTTTCTCAAATACCATGGCAGTATGCAATTATTGATGAAGCTCAAAGACTTAAAAACCCTTCAAGTGTAAGTTGTAGACATTATAAAATGGCTATGTTAGTATTTTGTTAAGTCATTCTTCTGTATGTTGAACTTGTTTATGAGTCAGTTTTATGAAACAGTAATCATTATGTCTTCTATCCAATAAGTATTTGGCATCACCCTGACTGAGAATGGCTGGGCAAACCTACTTGCATGTTAAATAGTTTTTCTTTAAAATTTTTAATTTTTTATATGTTGAGTTCGTAATTAAATTTTAAAATTTACAAACTTTAGAGTCTGAGATAATAAAACTCCATGGTAGTTGGTAATGAGTGTTAATATGATCTATTTAAGACGTCTTTTAGTTGTCAGATAGGTCACTTGACCAACCTTTTTTGGCCCACCATTTGTTAATATAGGAGGACACATTTGCTGGTTGATAAAAATTAGATAATGTAGTGCTACTTAAAACAGCATTTAATGCCCCCAGCTAAGACTGTTGGTGCTTGCTTCTGAAATGCTGGCTTTTTAACAGGTTTTATATAATGTTCTTAAAGAGCGCTATGTCATGCCAAGACGGTTGTTGATGACTGGTACTCCTATTCAGAACAACCTTTCTGAACTGTGGGCATTGATGCATTTTTGTATGCCTTCTGTCTTTGGTACACTAGAACAGTTCCTTTCCACATTCACGGACATCAGTGATCCTACATCAGGTTATTATTGTCCATATTGTTACTTTGTATTTTTCAATTCTAAAGATATTTCATTATTACGGAAGAGTGCTGCATGCTTCTAGTATCTGAAATATGACTGCTTTATCAATGGTCTGTTAATTTCTAGCTTGTTTGGGATTAGCTTTTGGAAAGTGATTTGTGAGAAGAGTTTTGTCTTGACTTACGCAAAAGTGATTCTGGAGAGGGTTGACAAGCAAACACTTCAAGGGAATTAGAATTATAAATTTTTTTTAGTGTTAAATATGCTCTAAATTTTGCATTTATTAGACAAAAATTTGAGATCCTTATCATAAGTTGGAAGACTTTTCATCCAATTGAATGACCTATCATGGTGTAAAAGTTGCTTAATTAGCATGAAACAGGATTAACATGTCACGATCGTCTCATTGTAACTTCTGCAGTTGTTGTTTATGAACTGTTCAAAATGCAGTGAAGGCAAAGGATCAACTTAAGATACTGAAAAGTATATTAGGAGCTTTTATGCTGCGACGGACCAAGTCAAAGCTTATAGAGAGTGGAACTCTTGTGCTACCATCTCTTACTGAGATAACTGTGTATGTTAAATTTTGAATCCGCAATTACAAACTATTATATGGCAATTCTTGCTTTATTTTCTGACAAGTTATAACTAGAATTTCAAAGTTGTGTTTTTTGAATACTGAAATATTTGACAGTATGGCGCCCCTAGTTGGCCTGCAAAAAAAGGTCTACATGTCAATTTTGAGGAAGGAGCTTCCTAAGTTGCTTTCCCTATCTTCTGGAACTTCAAATCATCAGTCTTTGCAGAATATTGTAAGCCAAGAATTCAAGCCAAATTGAGTTTAGATGCTATAATTGTTTAGCTTAAGAGAATTGTAAACAGTAAATTTTTAACAGGCTTGTTTTCCTGCTTTAGATATTGATTAAAAGAATTTGCTTTTATGAGGCTTATAATACACATATTAATACTGAACTTGTCAAAGTTTGTTAAGATATAGATTGGAGACACACAGATTGATTTCATTGCAGTCTCATAAAAATAATTATCTTAAGTGTGATATGTTATTTTGATAGGTGAGTGAATTGTCTTGTATTTCCAATTCAATTCTCAAGTTGAACATATGAAAAGGTGGTTCAGATTTCCGTCATATTTACTAATTCTTTATATTCCAACACATTTATTTTCTTCAATCACTATCTGGGGATTCTCCTATTAAATATGGATACTAAATTAAATCCAAAGATTGTATGGTTGTTGCACATAAAGTCAAATTAGAATTCGGCATTTACTATGAACATACCCAGAGCAGGTTGGGCCCGACACTCTTACAATGTTCAATATTGTGGTGATGATACAAGGTCTGCATTTTTTTTTTGGATGATACTAGGTCGTTTTTATACTGGCAATACTGGATCCTCAAATATTATTATTCTTTGATAGCAGTGCATTCATTTGAATCTGATGAGTGCATGATTGTGAACTCCTGTAATTCTTTCAAGCTCTTTCATTTGTCCTGGACTAACTCTCTCAAAAACTACTATTTCTTGGATGAGTGAGGAGTTTTGTCCTTTTCATTTCCATTTCCATTCTTATAATTAATTTCATCACAAGACTTCAATGGTTTTTACTTCTTGATTTTTCAAGCTTAAGGAAATTTCTCTTGAGGAGGATGCTAAAGGTGTAATTGCCATTCTCAAGAGAAAGTTGGTTTGTAGACGTCATTATTCTGTTTATGTATTGCATTTGGCCTGAGGTGGAATTTTTTTCTTTTTCTTATTTTGCTTTATGGCAGTGCTGTATTTTGGTTTTTATTTTTATATTTTAATTGACAAGGGAAAGAAAATATAATTTACTTTTGCAGGTGATCCAGCTAAGGAAAGCATGTAGCCATCCTTATCTTTTCCCAGGTATTGAGCCTGAGCCTTATGAAGAGGGTGAACATCTGGTTCAGGTAACTGATCATGTCAACGTTATTGCATGATTCAGAGAGGATTATGAGCATTTTCCTGATTTATTCTGGTTTTCACTCTTTGACGAATTGGTTGATTTCTCTTTGACCTCTATCCTAAATTTACTGTCTGCATTTCATTCCCATTTGCTAATAGAAAGATAAGGATGTTATAGAATCATGTGTAATAAACTATCCTAAATTTACAATATATCGGGTGAATCCACTTGAAGTTTATGCATGGCTATGAACCTATAATAATGTTTGTCAGCCATTTCTGACCAAAAACTGATTATACGTAATCTGTCAAATTCCAATAACTTAGCTCCATAATATGTTTAATTGAATGGAACTATTCAATTTTACCTTCAATATTGTTTCCCGAAGCACACCATGCTACATCCTAAAGATTAGACTTGAATGCTTTTAGGTGTAAGAAAGAACTTTTGATTGATAGGTTATTTTCCTAGTTGGATAAGATATAAAAGCAGGCTCCGTCAACAACTTAGGTTAAGTGAAAGGGAAAAGAGAGAAATCTCAACAATTAAGGAATTTCAAGGAAATTTAGCCGTCCTGTTAATCTGCATAATTTATTAAATTATAAATAATGGCAGTGAGGACACAAGAATGATTTGGAGAAGCTTATGCCTTGTTTGGTATGCGGAAGAGATTTTGATGGAAGTGGAAATAGAAATGGAAGTGAGATTAAAGGTATGTTTGGTATGCTTATGGAAGTGGAGTATTATTTTAATTTAACATTTGTATTTAAAATATGAAAAGTCTAAAATAAACCCTTGTTAAAAAATAAAATATCAAACCTAACCCAAAATCAGAACTACTCTCCACCATCACCAATCATGGTCGGAATTCATGGCAACCATCACTAGGAAACTACAAAACGTAATCAAATGCAATGTGGTCAAACTCAGAAACAATCAATCTTAGTAAAATCAAGCTCAAAACAACGATTCAAAACAAAAATCCTCTTCAACCCCAATCTGTAAGAACAAAATCATACATCTCACCACCTGCAAAACTCTGCCACCACCAGCCACAAAATTGTGGTTTGAAGCCAAGAACGACCTTCTTTAGATACACAAACCAAAATCAGACCAGAAAGAAGGAAAGGCTAAAATCCCAATTTCAACCTTAATTATAGTTCTATCTCCTCAGTTCTATGCTACCAAACGGGCATTAGAGATGCCTTAGAATATGAAGGAAAATTAAAGAAAAGAAAGTTGAAGGAAGAAGGGACTAAATTATAGTAATGTGATACCCTAAGTTAATGGGTGGATTGGGGGAAACACTAACCATGATGAATTAGTCCCAATTATATTCCTATGGCGTCAAATTAATATTTCAAGAAGTACAAAATTAAGAGTGTTAAATAATTATCGATATTTATTTAGATTTAGTTGGTTATTTCATGCTAATTGGAATTTACCCTGTATTTATATGAAGAAAAAGAATTAACTCAACAACCAAGTCTTGTCCTAGTTGGTGGAGTTGGCTGCATAGATCATACAATGCCATGGAGCTCAATAAAAAATTAAATCCTTGAATAGATTGTTAACTAAGAGGTCTCACTGAATAATCTCATTGACTGTCATCTTGGGTCTCCTCTACCCCTTTTAAGTGGGCTCCAAATAGTTAATTCTTCAAGAAAAAGAATTAACTCAATATGAGATAAAATTAAGGAGACCTACCTACTTTAAAGCAAGATATTGCAGACCAAATATTTGTTGTTCATTCATTCTGATTATTCATGTAAGAACTTTGATGTCTTGAAATATTTCTTGCTTGCCACAATCTCGTAAATTTTTGCCTGTCCAGGCCAGTGGTAAATTGTTGATCCTGGACCAGCTTCTTCAGAAGTTACATTATTCTGGACACCGTGTCCTTCTTTTTGCTCAGATGACGCAAACACTTGATGTTTTGCAGGTTAGATCCCTACCAAATGCACAAAATTCCTTTTCTTTATCTATTAAATTTTTTTATGGTGTGCTTGTTGATTCTTGTAGGACTTTCTGGAGTTACGAAAATATTCCTATGCGCGTCTTGATGGGTCAATTAGGGCTGAGGAGCGCTTTGCTGCAATAAGAAGTTTCAGTGGCCCATCAGCTAATTCATTTTTGAATTCTGAAGCAGAGCAAAATGGAGCTTATGTCTTCTTGATCACAACAAGGGCTGGGGGTGTTGGCTTGAATCTTGTGGCTGCTGACACTGTTAAGTCTCATCAAGCTTTTAGCCTTTTCTTTTTTTTGCACATTTCCAGTTTTAAATGCCTTATTTTATGTAAATTTAACTCCATGGGATCCAATGTTTCCAACAGATTGACTGAAGTATTTTGAATATGTTGAGAAGTTACTGCAGTTGCATTTTGCAGGTTGTATTTTATGAGCAAGATTGGAATCCGCAAGTAGACAAGCAGGCTTTGCAGAGAGCCCATCAGATTGGCCAGATGAACCATGTATTGTGCATAAAACTTGTTACAGAAAGAACAGCAGAGGAGGTGTCTGGCGTCTTTTTTTCTTTTCTTGGGTATTTCTTTAACCTCTTGAAAGTAATCTACGTTTTAGAATTTGAATTTGTTATAATGTAGGTAATTATGCGGAGGGCAGATAAGAAATTGCAGCTTAGCCTGAACGTTATAGGTGATGATATTGAGGAACATGAAGATGAACAACAATCTGGAGTTGGGACTGGTGATTTAAAATCCATCATATTTGGCCTACATAAGTTTGATCCTAATGAAAACAATGATGGAGAGCTTGGGGGCATGAAGTTGTTAGAAATTAATGCTATGACTGATAAGGTGATTGCAATGCGTGATGTACATACATCTGAAAAGGATGACAGAAAATTTGCGATCAACCCCAGAATTCTTCTAGAATCAGATGCTGCTAAGGAAGGAACGTCTACTTGTTTTAACTCTGATCCTAGTCTTGATGAGGCTTCTTATCTTTCCTGGGTTAAAAAATTTGAGGAGCTGTCGAAATCAAGTGGTGACTCAATCTTGGAGATGAGGAATAAAGAAATCTCGGATGAGGAAAAACTTCTAAAACTTGAGGCTGCAAAGAAGAAAGCAGAAGAAAAGAAGCGGTCTAAGTGGGAAGCTCTTGGTTACCATTCATTGAATGTGAATGACCCTATCATCCCTCAAGATGGTGGTAGTACATCAGATGCGGGATCTGTTCATTTTGTGTATGGAGATTGTACAGATCCATTGAACGTTTGTCCATCTAAACCTGCCATAATATTCAGGTGAGGTCAACTTTCTTTTGTAATTGCCATCCTGTAGCTTATGTTCTGTTTTAACAAGTTGTTAATTACCAAATTAATTTTTTATTAATTAATCTTCTTTAGAAACCATCTTACGTTAATAGTGTTCTTAGCTGCACAATATTTTTAATTATTTGGTGGTAATTGGCTATGGCTTAGCTTTAGGTCTGCTCTACTGTTTCATTAAGGCTTTCTGAAACGTTATATGCAGGATACTGTTTCTTTTAGTTTATTTCTTAGCGCCGAAGAGTAAGGTCAAAATGTAATGCTTCAAGAATTTGCAAGAAAACATGAGTCATTTATGAGTTTCCCTTTGATTTTTTTGCTCACGAGTAACTTTTAGCTTACTGTACTTTCTCCGCCTTCTTAGTTCATTAACTTCTTAGCACCGAAGACAGGATCAATTGTTGATAGTCCCAAGTATTTTGCCCAGAGTTTCATAATTCTTTGGACTTTTTTCTGGCTTAATTGAGGATTTTACAGCTGTGTTGATACCTCTGGAAACTGGGGCCGTGGAGGAATGTTTAATGCACTGAACAAGCTTTCTTCTAGCATTGTTGATACCTATGAACTGGCCTCTGCACATGGGGACTTGCATCTTGGGGATCTTCATCTTATAAAGCTTGAAGGTCAGAACTTGAACTATGTAATTTGTGAGATAGAATTGCAAGCCTTTAAGATGCTTCATGTTGGTTAATTTAGAGCCATTATCAGGCAGTCCTTGCTCTGTCTACTCTAAAACGAGGAATCGTCCCACTTGTGATTATATCATTGTCATTGGTAGATATCTCTTACCTGGGATCGTATTACCACTGTTTGGCTTCGAAGATGTTTAATCTTAGATGTGTCTTTGATTTATTATAGTGACCATGAAGAAAAGAGCACACTTTTGTTTCTTATATGCGCACTAATCATTTTACAGCATACTACATTCTCAATGCAATGTATTACCATTAATTTTGCTTTTTTTCAATGAATAGTAACTATAGGTTTATAAATCTTTACAAATTTTGATGACTACGAGGAAAATTAAGCTTAATGCAAAACACATTTTCAACTCATTCTGCTTTATTTGGGATCAGTTTCCGAATTTAGTCTCTTTACGTGTTAACAAAAAACGATCAAACATGCTATAAACTCAACTTTGAATGTACACATATGTTACTTTATAGATGACTGTGATGAACAAAATATGGATAGAAGAACTCCCATTTGGGTTGCTTTAGCTGTGGTTCAGTCTTATAATCCAAGACGGAAAGTTCCCAGGAGTTCGATCTCACTTCCCCACTTGGAAAGTTGCTTATCAAAAGCAGCATTTTCAGCAAAGCAAAATTCTGGTAACATTCTTCCGAGTTTATCATGTCTGAGCATTTTGTTTTTTTTTACCACTGCAATACTGATTCTTTGTGCGGTAACTTTTAATGATTGCCTTGGTGTGTGCGTGCGCGCTTGAGAGAGAGAGACCTGTTAAAGGTTTTGATCGATAAGAAGCTTGGGTGAAGTGTTGTTAACTATAGGTAATTGCAGGAACGTTGACTTTCTGAAATCTGTCAATTGATGGAGCCTATGATAGTATAAAATGCCTAATCTTCATATTGAGTTGTATATTGGTTCTACTACCTTACCAACCAAATTTTGAAGGAGGGTTTTCCACCCGAGTGTCTATCAGACAGAAAATATATCCTAGTCAATAAAGATATTTCTTCCATTTTAGATAACTAACTTACAAATGTTAAAGAAATTAATTGAGTTATTTGTAGAAATGTGTTAGTTTTCCTAAAAGACCTTCTTTGATCATTTACATTAGAACTACCCCTTAATATGTGCAATCGATTGGGGGATAGTTTAAGAAAATTTTATGAACTTGGAAGATAGTGAATTAAGATCTTACATTTAGGATCAAAATAAATTTAGTTTTATCTCCTATTTTTAGGACCTGTGACATATTCTCTGAGTGACTTGAATATCTTCCTATATTTAATTATGAGTGCAAAGCAATTGATGAAGTATTTTCTTGGAAAGCTTCAAAACACCCCAACCCCATCATGTTATGAAACAAAAGCATGATTTAGGGGATTGTTTGGAGCTTAGACAATCATAGATAGATTGTTAAATCAGTCATGAAAATCCTGTCTATGTAACTAATGGAACTAACACAAATTTCTTCATCCCCCAAAACAGCATCAATACACATGCCTCGTATAGGTTATCAAGATGGATCAGATCGTTCTGAGTGGTACACCATCGAGCGTCTTCTACGAAAATATGCTTCCATTTATGGCGTCAGCATATATGTGTATGGCTCTTACTCGCTTCCTCTCCCTCCCTCCCTCCCTCTCTACTCACACGCTCATGCTACATTGAATGTGACTTTGTGGTTAACAATTTATTTAGTCCAATAACGTCGTACATGTGGCCGACCTTGTATAATGGGATAAGTCTTTTGTTGTGTTGTGTTCGTTGGCTTTCATATAATGAGTTCCATGCATTTTTATGACAGATACTATTATCGCCGTCGACAATCTCAGTGAAGCTTAAGATTGATTCAAGTATGAGAGAGGATAGTTCTTGGGAATCATGCTCTGCCTTCAATAATGTACATGTTCTTCTCACTTCATTTGCGACTGAACCCTCTCTCTCTCTCTCTCTCTCTCTCTCTCTCTGTGGCCAAAGGAAACTTCTCAGGATTAATAGAATATCCTCAAGAAGAGAATCTTGCTTCTATTTAAAATGTACCATTCATGTGCCACTTTAATACAAGAGTATATGGTGATATCTGTTTAACTTCAATCTCCTTTAGTTGTCCTCCACTCCACCCTAGCATCATGCTAAGAACTGATACAATGCATTTGTATAATAACTTTTTAAATTTTATTAATATTAATGTATTAATATATTGTTTCTATAAAATCCCACTCTGCTTTTTATTTAAATGTATGAAAATGTAATCAACTTACCTAAAATATAACGTGTAAAAATAATATATTTGACAAATGCATCTTTAAGAACCTCTTTAAGAATACAATCATAATTTTTTAACTCCTTCAATTTTTTATGGTACGCCGTTGATTCAACTTGGGTCGTTTGTTGGATTAATAATTAGTGAATTCCAATCAGTTTTATTTTTTTTTTTCTTTTCTAAATTTAAAACGATGTCGTTTGACTTTAAAAAATATTGACTTTTTCTTTTTCCTTTTCTTTTTGCTATACATTAGTTATGTTTATAAAGAATTTGAACTTACAACTCCACATTTAAGTAAGACTTAGGATGAGTTTGGTGTTATTAGTCACAATACCTCGATGCAATCACTAACATTTGTGTTTTAATAGATTTTTTTTAATTATGTTTGTTGTCAATATTTATGCATTACTTATATCCATAGAGCTTTCAATCTTTTAACTTTACGTTCAATTGATACACCTGTGTTGGTTTTCCCTTCAGCCTTTGGTCCTAATAAAATTTACCCGGGAAGTGATTAGAGTGCTCATCAAAAGTGATATGTTACCCCAACCCATTAAATTTGAATCGTTTAGATATGATTGGACAGTTTAGATGTGATTTTTTATTTTTATAAAAAACTTATTTTAATGGGTATAAAATTTAAAATAAAATTAATCTCTTAACTATAATATTTTCAAAATGATAATTTTTTTATAAAAAAAATAGTTAACTCAAAAAAAATTAGATTTGGATAATTTATAATTAAATCCAAATAATCCAGATTTAACGAGTTAGGGAATCTCATCATTTTGATGAACTCCCAACCAGGTCTAAAAAGGAGACTTTGAGTTTGGGGAGGGGGCATAGTGTTATTGCGCTAAATAACTGGGAAGCACTAGATGGCATTTGTTTTTTATTGGCTTTATTTGGTTAGATCATGTCATTTATGTATGTTTTATACATTTGGTTTTTCTGAGGGAGATTAAAAAAGTTAAATAAACTTATATATTTATTAATTTTTTTTAAAATTAATTTATCATTTGATATATAATCTAATGAAACATATAAATATTTTAAATCCAAATTATATGAAACATCTTTCAAACTTTTTTAAGTATAAAATTGAAAAGAGAGTTGTAACAAAAAAAAAATTACAAAATTTTTAAAAATGGGTGTAATTATTCACAATTCTAATAACAACTAAAAACCATATAATAAGAACAAATTTTAGCGTAAAAATAAACAAGTTTATACTTTTTGCTGGTTATTTGGGGTTTTTTTTTTTAGCAAAGACCTTTGCTCGTAGTAACTCCAAAAACGCAAATTCCAATGACTAGTGTACTGGTTAACTTTTTGAGAGTGATTTTATACAATTCAAAGTAAGTATATGAGAAAAGTTTTATTTCTACTTACATAAAAGTGTTTTTAAAAGTGATTATGCATGAAAGTGCTTTTAGAAGTACTTTTAAGAGTTTTTTTGACTTACGTGAATTTAAAACTAGTGTATTGGATTAGCTTTTAGAAGCTCTGTTCATGTTGAAAGAAGGCCGCTTGAAGCACTTAAAGAAGGGGGAATTACTATGAGATCCTAAAATTGATGAGATTAATAATACTTCTTTTTTAAATGGGATCAAAACGTTTAATAGAGATAAGATGTGAGATAAAAAGAAAAATTAATTAAAAAATTGTCATCAATTAAAGGAAAGGATGAGATAGCAGAGTGTCGAGGGAAGGAGAGAATGTGAGTGGCAAATCAAAAAGCCAAGGAAAAGAAATAAGGAACATGATCTGAAGAAAAAATAAAAACTATATCGAAGACCTCTGTTGTCATCACCGTCCTTTGTTACCTTAGCAATCGTCTTCATCGCCAAAGAAGAAGAGGTTCAGTGAGATGGACAAGACTTGCAGCTGCCACTGTCACTAAGATCGTTAAACAGTGGCTTTGAAGTTGATGGTCCTCCATCTCACGTCGTCAAAGAAAGCAAGATGGTGTTGCAAGCTTGATGAAAGAGAGGGTTGTAGATGTTGAAGACTAGGGAGGCGACCGATTGAAAGGGGATGGCCAAGGTTGAGGAAGATGATGGAATAGGATTCAAAATGAAAAGGAGAAAGTTGTAAATATGTTAAAATGTAAAGGGTACAATGGTCCAAAAAATTGGGTTTCATGGAACTAATCCAATTCTATAACGTTTGGTATGCGGAAAAGATTTTGATGGGAGTGAAAATGGAAATGGAAGTGGGTTCTAAAGTGTGTTTGATATGACCATGGAAGTATAATGATTTTAATATAAAAATACTAAAATACTCTTTTAACAAAAAAAACTGTTCACAGATCGGTCCTCATCGCGCAAATACCCACCTCTGTCGCCGTTGTAGATCAACTTTTGAAAAAAATACAGCTCCCCATTGCATCCATGGCGCCATCGCAGATTTGACAGTGAGGCAGGAGGAGGAGGCGACGCCTCCATCGCAATTCTGACTGAGAGAGGAGGAGAAATCGTGCAATCAAAAGTGGAGGAAAGCCATTGCAAGACTTTGTCATTCGCCTTCACCGTCCTCCACCGCCTCTAACGCCTGCAACAGAGAAGAAGCAAATGGCCAATGTAGTCTTCGTCATCGTTCGCCGTCGCTGACAACAATGAGTTGTGGAGAAGATGAGTGTGGAAGGTGATGGTGGAGTGAGGGTAGAGATAGCAAGCATGAAAGAATTGAGGTTGTAACTCAATTCCATGGGGAGGAGGTTGGAACTGAGTTCCACCCATTTTCATGGAACTGCGTTCCATGGGGAACCCAGTTCCAATGCACCAAACACACATAGATGTGGAAGTCAGTTCCAGTTCCAATTCCCTAACCTCAATTCCTGCTACCAAACGAGGTTATGGTTTTAAATTGCTCGAGCTGAAAAATTATGAAATAGAATAAGGTGTCATTTATGTTTTTGACATGCCCATGGCTAAGGAATTCTAAAATAAATAGTTTTTCTATATTTTTAATATGCACAGGGTAATAATTTCTATAGCACCTTTTTGTTATTTTTAAATATGCATTCAGGTAATAAATTTTGGAATAAAATATGAGGTTTAAAATGATTTACATGGCATCGCATATTCTCAAATAATTTATCTCAAAATAAAATAAATTGTAATATATTTATATATATATATATATTTTCTTTCTCTCTCTGAAAAATATGTTTTAGATTTTCAATTTATATGGTATAAGAAATGGAGAAAGAACATTGAAAATTTTTATTCTTGCCCTTGGCATCTTTTTTTTACATAAACAAAAATTCATGTGAATTGAGTATTGGAGACTCACAAAGGTTAAGATATAGTTTTAGATTTAAAGCATTGACAGTTACAGATGTACTTACATATTGTCAACAGATAAAATCATCATATCAACAATGAGATTTGAGGTCTTGATCTAATGAATTAATGGTCAAATCCTCATCAACTGAAATTGAACTTATTATTAAATTTTCCTTCCCTTCTTCTCCTCTCCATTGCTTTCAAGTTCAACCGAGTCTAAATATTCCCATGCATTGCCTGGTGATGTAGAACTCGTTTGATTTATTAAAGGGAGAATCCTGATAAAATACCGATAAAATCCAATGACCCCAATTTCACAAATACCCGCAGCAGAGGAAAAAGCTGTTGACGACATTGAGAGTTCCCTGAGCCAAGTGGGTATAGTAGAAACTGTCATGGAGGGAGGAGTGGAAGGTTGGAACAGAGAGGAGGACGCTCAAATTGGCTTCAAATGTGCTATTAGGTTTGTAAGTGGCTGAGTCTGTAAATAATAGGAGAAGCATGGCTTGTGAAACTCATAAATGGACAGAGGGCGAGAGGTATGAGGTGTGTTGCATTGAATTTGGAGGAGGACATATTGCTCACCTCTAACCTATGTAAGAGTAGGAGTGATAATGCGGGCCAACCCATCGGTTATGGGCTGGCTTGTCACAGGTTGAATCCGTTATGGGGTGGACTCAAATATCTCCATGCACATTCCCAACCCAACCCGCCATCATTTTTTTATTTTTTTTCTTATATATAATATTTTCTTAACTTGGACTTAAAATAATTTTTTTATTTTTTTCAATACCTAAAATGAAATATTCCTTTTCATAAATCTAATTTATAAAAATATATTATAACTTGAACATAAAATATCTAATTCAAATTTTGAATGATATAATTTAAAGATATGAAATACACTTTATAAGATTGATTTCAAACTAAATATAAACTAATCAAATGATTAACAAATATCCAATATTAATTAGGTTCACATTATAATTAAAAGTTGTCCACATAATTTTTTTATTAATCAATTTTAATTTTTCTTTTAAAAAAGTGGGTTGACAGGTCAGTAGGATGAAAAAAAATGAAAGAAGAGTAAAGAATGTCATTTTGCCAAACATAAAAAAAGTAAAGGCAAAATGGTTATTTTGAAAAAGTTGTTCTTAGCATTTAGGAGTTTGCTATTGACAACTAAACGAGTCTGGTTAACAACTAGTGAGATATGTATTGACAACATATTTTCAATTCACGTAACAAGGATTCTTAACACACACAAGCTTCATCTTTTCATTCATTCCTACTATAATAGAGCATAACTGAACAGAAACAGAGCATAAATTATCAGAAATAGAGCATACTTCAAAACCTTAACCAACATACAATCAAACAACAACTTACATCATAAAGATGACATACGGTTAAAAATGTTTGTATAGAACGATCTCATATATACCCAAAAGCCTGACCTCATCAATTTTCGGACAAAAATGTACACTTTAGTATGATAGATAATCAATGAAGGAGATGATGTTGGATGATGGAGTAGAGGAGAGCACACGAAGATATGATAGCTTGCTTTTTTGTTTACTGAATGTTTGTTTTCTTTCAAAATAATGATAAAGGGCATTTTGGTATTCTTACTTATATAAATAATTACCCTCAAGTCCGTTGGGATCTATAAATTATTTCATCATTTCAAGGGAGTTTTTGGTGATAAATTCTTCTACTTAGGACTCCATTGTAATTTCCCCTTTTTATAATTGCAAAAGCCTAAAAATGTGTTTTAGGAAAAGGGGCTTTTTTTTTTTTTATTTTAGAGGCCTAAAAGTGCAGCTCAAAATTTGTGGCCATAATTTTCTTTGTTTTTTTTTAATTCACCGTTGGCCCATAATCGTGGGCCAATGCAGCGTTTACTGATATGCTGCATTTAACTAGCCCCAGAACGGCACAGTTTAGGGGGCATGGGAGGAGCCTCTGCAGCACGGCAAAACGACGCAATTTGGCATTCTCGTAGGCTAGTCGGATTGCCGTACTCAACTTGCCCCAGTGTGTGACCCGACTTCCTTTCTTTTTCTAGCCGCCGATCCTTTTTTTTTTTTTTTTCAGAGACAAAAAGGAAAGATCAAATCGATATATATACACACACACACAACAAGTTTTCAAAATTTGAAAAAACTTTCATCCATTAACTCCGATGGGAAAACTTGAAGATGAGAAAGCGCAGACACACGCGCGCACACACACACTCCAAAGATAGAGCAAGCACACATATACACAGAGCGTATAAAGAAGGACGAAGAGCACAAAAGAAATTTCAAAAGCATATATGTCTACACAAGATTCCGATGAGCACACTCTCAGATTCATAAACATACACAAGATTGAATCACATGCTCACATACACATATATTCAAGCGTACGGATTCAAGAACTTGATGACAAGATTAAAACTAGAAAGGAAAGATTACAGCTTCCTCTGTGTGTGTGTGTGTTTGCCGACAAGCATTTGGAATAGATTCACAATGAAACAATAGCAAGCATAGATTCACGAAGAAAAGCTCCAAAACATACACAGATTAACACACACACACGCACACACATCGATGAGCATGTGGAAGAGATTTGAAAAATATACCAGGCATTTTGTTCTTTCCCATCTAAGAGATGTAAGTTCATATGAAGATGAATTTCAAACCCATATTTAGTTTATAATCCCTTATAAAATGGGAAAATTAAAATAAAGGATCAAGAGAAAATAATATTTATTATAAAAAACCATTAAAATGGTAATTACTTAGAAGGACCAAACATCAAAATAGAAATTTAAAATTGTTAATTTGCCCATAACTAAACATTTTACATTATTTACTACATTTAAAATTGAGAAATAATTAAAATTAAAGCTAAAACTAACCATAAATCACATTGATAGGATTGTATCTTTTTTGTTAATTTTTATTTTTCACCAAGTTTTTTTATTCATATGGTCAATATGTCATTTAATTAATTAGTATAACATCAAGTTGTTTAATTTATACTATCAACACTAATATGAATTAAATTCTTTTATAAAAATAAAAAATGAATTCATTTTATATCTTTTCATAATATGTTATATTATCTAGATGTTTTTATTTTATTAATGTGACATGCCTTTTTTTAAATCATATAAGTTTCTTCTAAATTAAAAATAAATCACATAAGCTTTCTTTGAATTATTTTAAACTGAGAAAATTTTATTTTTACTCACTAGACTTATATAAATTTTTATTAATATTATATAATTTTTTTTATTTAACGTTTGAGTTAAGTTTTAAATTA
>QFDD01002501.1:0-18187 GCA_006871305.1 Vachellia collinsii | reverse complement strand
CTTTGGAGTATGATACTCTTGATTTGAAGGAAAAGAAAATAAATGATGCACTCAACGTGGAAAATGCGAATTCTAACTTATAATCAAATAAAATAATAAATATATACATTCATGTAATTATTATAATGTTAAATAATTACTGCTTTAAATATAAACTATAGTTTATAGTTAAATTACACTATAAACTATATTTTATATGAAAAACAATAGTTACATAGTATTATTATATTACATTTTTGGGTTAAAGTTCATTTTTTTTAAAGAAGTTTTCGCCCAAAACCAATGTTGCCTTTAAAAGCATTTTGAAAAGTCCAATTTAACAGTGCCAAACGGTCAACAGTTAATTGAACCAAATGCGTTGAGGTGACATGCCACCTCATCGCCACATGGTCTTGAAGAATTAAAAAAACAGTAAATACTCCCAGATTTGTCTGTAGACTTTAGTTGCACAATGAATATCATCATCGTCCTTATTCTTCAACACCTCCTTCAAATCCAAATGACAATTTCACTCACATAGCTTGCATCTTTGAACTAAGGCACAAAGTTTAACAAATTAAAAATTAATTTATAATGATCTTTCCACTGTGAAAAGGAAAAAAAATCAGCGTCTGATTGCTTCTTAAATCAGGATCTCTATATCCTGCAGATATGAAATGATTGAAATCTTGCATGCTTCTTGTCCTTTGAAATCCATAGCTTGACGTGAAAGAAGAAAATGAAGACTCTAGATTCAGATCTTTACAATCCTAAATCCACTGTGTCCTACCCTCGGTTGTTCTCTGAATTCGCTCGACACAATTGATTCGAACTCCTCTTTGTAAAATAAAGAATCATTGTATCCAAAGTTCAATGGAACCCAGAAATAAAAAAAAAAAAGATTGCTTTAGATGAACAACCAAAGCACAGGGGGCCAAACCCAAAAAAATGCATAAGCCATCTTCGATCGCATGTGGCTTTTGGTTCTGGAAAGGAGATTTGCGAGAAGGCCGTCATCATATCGGTGAGTTTAAAGAAGGTTGCCATTCCCCCCATTGAGTTCAAAGATGGCCGCCGTTGATTTCGACGGTGGCGTTGGTGATGGAAAGGATGGAGGAACTATATTTAATGACTTAAATATAGTGGCAGGCAAGTTGAAGTGGGAGAAAAATCGGTCTCCTTGAACTGTGACCATTGACACCCCTGAGAAGAAGAAGAAGAAGATGGAGATGTTGAAGAAGAGGATGAACGCTGATGCTGAGAGAGGAGACGGGTGTTTCCATTTTCCTTTATTCTTCCAGGTAATAAAGTGACACACGGTGATGAGGTGGCTTGTCACCTCACTACGGATCAACTAATGTTTGCACTGTTAATTAATGGTGACATTACTTCCATTTTAAACTTTTGGATGATATTATTTCTATTTTAAATTTTTAGGATGATATTGTTCATCAAAAAATTTCTATGACAAAAATGATTCAACCCCCCGTTTTTTTTTTAAATTTGCACCAGTATTATATTACAAAGCAATGTCTAGTTGTACACTTCTGTTGAATTTCTAATCGAATTGGTCTTTCCAATTTCCATCAATCACTAGGAAAAGGGTAGTACACAATTGAGATTTGAGACGTAAAAAAAAAATCAATTATTTAGTTTTTTTAATTTTAACTTGAATTTAATTTTGTTACTAAATTTTAAATTTTCAACTAAGTCTTTAATGGGCTGCGTATTTTTTTTTTTTAAAAAAAGGAGACCAACAGATTAAATCACTACAATTTGTAAAATAGTTTACAATGGCTTTTTTATAGAAAAAAAATTAGGTGAATTTGATCTCCAGGCTTATTAGGTACTTTCTGAGTTATTTTTAAATCTTTCATCAACAATGTCAATATATCAACAAAGAGATTTGAACTTATGTCCTTACATGATAACTAGTTAAAATTTAGAGATTAAGTTGTAGCATAGGATTTTTTTTTTTTTTTGCTTAACACATGTGTTCTCCTAACGTTGATTCAAACATTGAATTTTATAAAAGACTAACCCCTTTTGTAAATTTAATCGGCAATTCTGTTCAATGCACTAATATAGTAAATGTGGCACTTCTCCCAGCCAGAATTTAAGCTTTGGTTCACTAACTCCTTTTAGTAGACCCAATCATGTTGGTCACATTAATAACCTGTAACAGAGCTAAAACTAGCGATTAAATAATTGATTTTTGAGTTAAACTAACTTTTGGTCCTCATAGTTTCCCTTAATTTTGGTTTTGGCCCATATAGTTTCAAATTTTTATTTTAAGTCCTTGAAGTTTAGTCCGTCTAAAACCGTTAGTCCCTATAATTTCAAAAAGAACTAAATAAGCGTTTAGCACCATTAAAGTGGCTAATGTGTCTTCGACGCCGTCATTTGATCTAAGGTGGCCTGATGATTGGGTATAGAAGTTGCTTACATGGACTGATGACTTGGATTTTTTTTTTTTTAAAAAAAAGACGAAGCTTTAAAGGGAATTTGGCAAAAGAGAGGGGTTTCAATGTTGGGCAGAGAGAGTGAAGCTTCACATGACCTCTGGCATGCTATGATTGTCTTTGATGGAGTTAGGGTTGGGCATCTTCTTCAGTGAAAAAGGGGAGGCATCAATTCGGCACTACTCCATAGAGGTGTGGCTGATTTTCTAGGTAAGTTGTATTGCTTTTACATTGTCCTGGGTTGATAAAATGATATTTTCATTGCAAGAGTGTTGTTTATGGTGGTTTTTACCAAGGTATAGGAACCCGGACCGATGACTAAATCGGAGAAGGCAGTGGATCAAGGGTCAGTAAGTCAGATTAGAGTCAAACCGGTGAGAAATAAAAAATTAAATATAAATTTTATCACATGTTGACATAATTACACTATCTAAAATTAAAAATGTGAGACATATAACACATTTTATTCTTTCTGTATGCCGTCTGCTAATCCCTGATAGCAAGCTTTAGAGATTACTTAACACAAAGATCAAAGAGGTTGCTTGCTCCTACAAGTGAGTTTCAAAGGCATTTAAATAAAAGGCAAGTAAAAGGTGGCATGAGGGGGTGTGAGAGCTTGAGAGAGACCTCGACTGGTGAGCCATGTGATGGATTTAGTGACATTTGATGGTGTCCCAACTTTTTTCTCTTTCCCCTGCAACACAACACTCATCACCCACCTAATCACTCATCCCTAACCCATTTCTCGGCTTCTCACTCTCTCAATTTCTTCTACTGACACTAAATCCCTCTCCCTCCAGATACAGCAAAGTAGGTGACTAATGACCATGAAGATCAACTCTCTTTTCCCCAAACCCCCCAACCGCAAGCTTCTGGTTGCCTTCATCTCTGTTTTGTCCATCCTCTTCCTCACTCTCCATCACCGTCACGCTCAAAGATCTTATCCACAATCAACCCCTTCCACAAGGATTGCTACCTCATCCACCAGAACCGTGCGCAACAACACTCACTTCTAGTTCTCCCGCTACACTATTATTTCCCCCCTCATCGCTTTTCTCCAAAACTTGACGACCCTGAATCCATTCTCAAGTTGTCTCTTCGCGTTTCCCACAATGAACTCGGTAAGATGGCGTCTTCAAAGTCAAACGTTCCTTCACACTCTGATTGTTTTTTTTAAAATATAACTCAGGCAACTCGCCCAACTCGACCAGTTGCCCGAGTTGAACCCAGGTTACCTCGAGTCAATCCAAGTTTCGTCAGGTTGACTCAACCCAAGGTCATGTCACAACTCGTACCAGATTGGAGGTTGAGTCGCCAGTTTCCGGCTTGACTCAGCCGGTCCGGTCCGAGTTCACGTACCTTGGTTTTTATAATCTTATGAGTTGAAAAATCAATCTGTATTGAGACTTTAGTAAGAACATTGTTGCATTTTTTTGATCTTAAATGTAGATTTTTTTGCCACAAAGACAGTCACGTTGAAGCAGCAATATGAGTGTTTCGCTTGTATGTGTTGCTATATGTGTGTATTGCTTCTTGGTAGGTTGCTTAGAGCAATATGTGGTGCTTTTACATTATCTTGGCTCAATATGTGTGTATTGATTCTGCCCTCAATGGTGACTCTTTTGTTCTATTTTTTCCATTCTCAAGTATGAACACCAATGGCTCAATTTAATGTCTTCATGTCAGAGTCTTTTTTAGGGTTAGTTGAATGGCCTCTAGTAGCAGCTCTCTTCTTCGCACTCACACTCAGTAGGAAGAAGGTTAGGTGAAAGGTGCAAATGTGGGGATGAAGTTATAATTCTAACTTCATGAACATATCAAAATTATGGTAGGAGGTTTATGAAATATCCCAATTATAAGGTTAATGGACCATATGTCTAATTAACAATAATGAAAAGAGAAAACGAAAGGATTTTTTTTAATAAGTTAATTTATTGGGTTTTGTTTTTTTATGTGTGATATATAGACACATTGTGGATACAATGATTTTGATTGGTTTGATGGAACTTCCAAATTTTGAGGAGCTAAAAAAGTTGAAGGAAGAGAATATAGAATTTAGAATGAAGCTAAAGTTGTTGAACAAGTGTTGTTTATATCGACTGTTGTGAATTTGTTTTTGTTTTGGAAAGTTGTCAATTTCAATGTGTAAGGATAACCGATGTATTCTGATATGTCTTAGTTTGAGCATTTTGGGTATAGCAAAATGACGTATTTGCTCTAAGTATGGTAAAATTTGCTCACTATCTTGTTAGTTGGGCAAAATGACATATTTGTAATATTACGATGCTAATCAAAATGACTTATTTGCTCACCTTCTCGATATATTTTCTATACGTTAATATCTGAATTGGTGAGAACAATAATCTATTTTCAAATTGCAAAATTATAAGCTCAAAGCAAGTGAAAGTTCAAAAATAATAATGATGATCCATATAATAATAATGCACCAAGTGGCTATGTTCCATGTATAGAGCTTTCTGTTCCCACCATACAAAATAAGAAAACACACTAAATCAACTACATGTACCAAATGGCTATGTTCAATATGGCTAAGTTCCCAAAGTATGAACACAACATGGTGGGTGACCACAACAAAATACTTGTGGCTTTCTATTGCCACCATACAAAATAATATAACAAAGTAAATGAAATATTTTCTCTTAAGGCTGACTACTTTCTAGGGTGTTGCGTGAATAGACTCTTGTGTGCAAGATGGTTGATTAGAAACCCGCTTGATGGTAAGCTTGGGACGTAATGTCTTCTTGGTAGGTTGCTTACTAGTCTTCTTGGTAGATTGCTTGGATACTTGGGCCATATTTCTTTTAATGCTTGGAAGATCTTCGATTGTGGCCATACTCCTCACAATTAGAACATCGAAGAGTTGTATTTTTCCGCCTCTCCTTTTAGGTTCCACTTGTGGTTGTATCCTCTAGCTCTCTGTCATGTTTCTTTGTTGGCTTCCCAAGACGCTTGTGATATACAGGTTGATCAAGTGGGTGACTCTGTAATGTTGTTGGTGATCATATCACACTTACTAGTCTCATAAAAGTGAGACTTGGTCTAGCAACTTGGAGGGATTTTCATCAAATAATCATGAGCTTTACTTGATATAGCTTTTATCTCATTCATCCTTTCTCTCCAATCTGCCTTAAAAGTGGACTTTGCAGCACGAAGGATTAAATCACAAACAAGAGTTCCTCCTCCAAATTTTGCTTTGATGTTCGCATATAAATGTCAAACACAAAAGCGATGTTCATCATCTTCAAGTAACTCTTCAAATATTGGAACAAGACCCTGCAATTATCATCAATTATGAATAACTATCTCAAATCAATAACTGATAGCAAAACTAATATTACTACATGATATCTGATAGTGGATGTGTGCGTTATCAGTTTGTGTTGTTAGCAGAATAAGGAAGATTAAGATTGGATCCCTTCTAGAATTGTCTCCTAAACCAAGGAGATAATAAGACTAAAACCAGAAATAGACAACAAAGAGAGTGGGAATAATTTCAAACTGATTTTACTGTTACTGCCTAACAAGCCAGACAATGATTTTTACACCTGAGGAATTTGACTGCTACAAATTGAACTCAGTATATTTGTGAAAAGGCATAAATGAAGCTTGGCATTATTTTCCTTATTTGAGTCTGTTGTAAGTCTTTTAAGTTTATGTGATGGGAGAAAGGAAATGGGAGAAAGCTGATTTTAGTGGTGCACAAGAGAAAGCTGATTTTAGTGGTGCAAGTCTAATTAATCCTAATTTGTCTTCCTTATATTTGTTAATGTAATCAAATGGAAGTACCTAGATTTCTCCTGCACAAAGTTTACCCACAAGAGAAACACAAATTGACAATGTATATAGTGAAAAGTATTGAAAAAAAAACTGATATTACTATGAAAAAAATTGATATTACTACATAGAAAAATATGGAGAGATGATGGTAGGAAGAGTTAAAATAAAATGTAGGACCACCTGATTTTACTACATGTAGGTTCAAACTAAATTAGTGCATATATATTAGGATTCCAAACTGATATTACTGCATATATTACTGGTATGCCAAGATATACATGCTCTTGATATGTTCAACATGAGGTAGCAGATATATATATAAGCCAAGATATATATATACTATTGGTCTTGCACAGTCCATATATCTATATGTAAAAGCCAAATTCAAGTTTTTTTTTTGTTCTTCAACATGTTAATCCGTGAGACCAAATGAAATATGTGTGTGTGCGCCTCAGATTTTTGTTGTTGTTCAACATGCACCCGCACAGTCCATATATATGTCTCAAATATTTTTGTTGTTTGAAAGTGAAATAAAAATGAAGTTACCTTTTGTCGGTCAGAGATAAAGACTCGTCTTCTTTCTCTCATAGTCCCAATATCATCAAACAAATTTCTCAAAAATCATGTCCATGAGTCTTTATTTTCTCCCTTCATCACGGCCCAAGTTAATAGAAAGTATTGATCATTGGCCTCTTGAAGAAACACCTATCTAGGCCAATTATAGGTCTACATCCAGCTAATAACCCTCACTTCATAGCACCGATGCATACATATATTCTCCTAAATATTGGAGTATGGTTCATATATGGTCAATTAGTAACTATAGAAAAAGATGTCTCTGGATTGCACTTTCCCACTTTATTGCAATAGTCTCTCAACTTATTATATTGCTTGTTGTAATCACCTTCAGTCATTGCTTTTGCTCTTTTCCTTGCTTTGAACACTTTCCACACAGACACACCAAAGTGCTCTCTCACTAATGTGATTATATTTTCCAATTTTATTTTCCTATTTGTCTTTAGTAAGTTAACTATCTTCTCCGAAATCCATTTGGATGGGGCACTCTTACCCTTTATGGATGCTCCACATGTTTGTTTAAAGTGCAATTTCTTTAATCGATATGTCAATTCACCCCCAACTTTACTCACAAATATTAACCACTCACATCCCTTCTGTCCACACTTCACTCTACACCTGACCTTATCATTTTTTACATATTTCACTTCATATCCATTCAACAAAGCATACTCTCTAAATGCACACTTAAATTGTTCAAGAGAAGTGAATTCCATCCTCAATTCAAATTTAAACTCTTTACACATCTTCAAGAGATTATATTTTTTTGTTCATCACCTTATCTACCCTCTCATTCTCATTATTACTCAAATCATCAATTTCTACAATCTCCTCTGATGTATAATCAAATAACTTATCCAATATATCCTCCTCTGTCACATCAGCCACATTTCTATCCTCTGCTTCATTTTGATCACCCACTAGAAGTTTTGAACTACCACCAACACCCTCATCCAGCACCTCACCAACACCAAAGTCAACATATTCCTTAAAATAATCATCATCCATATTTTCTTCTTCACCATCCTCAAAATCAGACAAATGTGCATTTAATTCATTATCACTTACTTCTACTTCACTACTCCAACTAGTGTCACTGCTCTCTGACCCTAAACCCATGCTTCACATTTCAATACTCAAATAATAGAGATCAATTCAAACTGAAACACAAGTCTAAAAAAGGAGTGAGATATAAGGCTCATTTTCCAATAATAAAAAACAGAGCACCAACGATTACAGAGAGCAGCATACACACCTATACTGGAATCAATTTAATCTAAAATGTGTATTTATAAAAAAAACACACACACACACACACACACACACACACACTCAAAACATACATATCAAGGCGATGATGAGCTGCATTGTTACTGTATTACCTCATTCTTCAATGCTTTCTCTAATGGTTTTCCAATTGCCATATATTTCCATCACTTGCATTCACTGGCGGCCAACTTTAGCAGCAGTATCCCCCCCCAAAATGTACTTGTATATATACATGATCACATTTATTATTTATATCGTTTATTTGCTGATGTACATGTCCAGTGTCCTTGCCCTTCTTCTACTTATTGATTTTCCTCTTTCTAGCTTTGTTATTATGTTTGTTCCTCTTTTCATGTGGCTACATCTTTCTCCCACAATGAACCCCCAACATAACTCTCATTTTCTTGTTTTATACAATATATGCTCCATTAATTTATGTACTGTGGCCCCTTAATTATGTTCATGATTATCAATAATAAAAACAGAGCACCGACGATTACAGAGAGAGGCATACACATCAATACTGAAATCAATTCAATCTAAAACACAATTCTACAAATAACATGTAATCTACTACACCATACACACCTATACTGGGAAAACAAATAAAAGTTACATAGCAACATGCCACCAACAAGAACCAGACTCCAACCTTATATTCTAATAATAAAAATAAAGCAGCAAGTAGTATATAGGAATCACAAAAAAAAAATTATGTCAACTTATATACAAATGATGAAGACGAATGCCTAGGATTTCTACTACCACAATTTCAAACCAAATTCAACCTTAATGAAAAGAAAACAGAGCAATAATGATACTTAGTATAAGAAGAAGAAACAGACGATGAAACAGCACAACACATCTCGGCCAAATAAAACCAGATGATAGATATAAAGAAGAAGAGCAAGCAGCACACTTACAGAGTCAATCAACGACCTCAATGCAGTGGTAGAGAAGTCACAAACATATCACCGGAACTTATACTACTCCAACAACTGGTAGCACTAAGTTCCAACAACGGCAAATAGGTCATCTTTTGATCTAGCCCTTTCCCCATTTTCCTTCAACACACATTCCATTTTGTTTAGTTTTTTCCCTTTAAAGCTTTGTCTTGATTATTGAAAAAAATTCCAAGTTATCAGTCCATGTAAACAACTTCTATATTAATGGTGTTAAACACTTATTTAGGTCCTTTTAAAACTATAGAGGCTAATAATTTTAGACGGATTAAACATCAGGGACTAAAAATAAAATTTTGAAACTACCGGGATCAGAACCAAAATTAAGGAAAATTATAAGGACAAAAAGTTAGTTTAACCCCTGATCTTTTTTTAAGAGTTATTTTGGGCCCTGATGGGATAAAGCACAACTCTAGGGTAGTCCAATAAAATAGGCGTGCAACCAAGCCTAGAAGAGAAGGACTGAGTGAGACGCACATCAGGAGCGACCCTTGTTTAGTGTCCAATCTCTCCCTCTCCCTCTTTCTCCTCACTCTCAAGCATCGCAACGGCGGTCCAGTTCATTGCTGCTCATTTCAACTACTCCATCCTCTCTCGAACTTTTTTGGAGGAAAAAAATCATCTACTTGAATGTCAGGACACTTCTGTAACTTCTGCAGTTTTTTAAAGCTTTCTTGGAGGTCAATTCCTCTCTTTGTTTGCTATGATTCCTAGCAATGGGATTTGAGTGTCTGTCTGGGCTTCTAGATCGAGCACATTGATGCCTTGTGCTCGAGTTTGAGGATTTTTGTTGCAGAACATCGCGCCAAGGGTTATAATTTAGGGTTTTGATTATTGACATGTCCGATACTTCGAGGGGTCGAGTCACCATTACTCTTGGCCGTAGTGTTCAGCTACAATTTTTGCTAAACATGCTTGAAATCTTTTCTGATTCAAAGTATTTTGCAATAATAGAAATTTGGGTTTCTTAATAGTTTTTATACTTTGTGCTATATTAGCAATGACTTGATCGCTTTAATTAGTTCATTTCTACGTGCTTGACAGAATAATGGCGAATAAATTGGGTTGTGTTTTTGTTCTTGTCCACTTTTTGAGAAATATACACTGTCGATTAGGCTCTGCTACTTATTTTGGTCCAATTTTACATTCACCATGGCTCCTTAGCTCTATCTTTCATTCAAGTCCCATATGATGGAAACCAAATCATTGTAGACAATTTGTAGTGCTTAATTTTCACTTTTTTCTCGCACTCTGGGCATTTAAATGTTGGGTTTAAGACAAGACTGGTTGGATTACCTTAATGATTTATGTGATCGAGCTTAGGTTGTGAAGAAGGATCTGTCTGCGTCGTATTCTTCTTTCTCTTCTCTTCCCACTGCCGGGATCAAGCTCTCTGTTAGAGATAGAATAGGACATAATGGGGAAAGTAGTTCTTTATGGCATGATCATGATCACAGCAACAATAAACGGTGTGTTTTCTATTCATCTAATCATTTCTTGGGACACAATGCTTTTTATGAAATTATGGATTAATTAAGTAATGTAAATATATGCCTTTCGTGTTTTATTTTTCTTCCTGTCTGGATTAGGTTCGTGATTTGGTGTTTACGTTATCCATACATGTACATTCAGTTGGATATGGCTCCATTGAAGCAGATGGGAGAGAATGACCTCAAAGAGCTTGGAATTCCCATGGTAAATTGTCCTCATTTCACTTATGGCAGTTATTTAGATGTCCTATAAGGCTTGAAATTTCAAGTGAATATTTTTCCCTATGGACGATTTAAGAGTGTGTTTGGAATGGTTCCAAACCACGTTTTGCTTGGACTAAAGCCCTGCCATTATGCCTAAGAAAGAGAAATGCATTGAGTTTATTCCCTTCTGTAAATTGTGTGATCTAAACCATTTGTAAGGTGTTATTCCTGGTACTCTGCTTCTTATCTTCATTTATCACTGCTCCTGTCTCGTGCTTCTTGTGTACTTGTGCAGTAAGGTTGCTGAAAAGAGAGAGAAGGGAGAAGGAGAAGGAAAGGAGGAGGGGGGACTAGAATTCGCTGGATTATTAACATTACAATACAATAGTACAATTGATGAGCCTCCCTTGAATAGGCAACGGGCAACGGCTGGTGGTTTAAAGACCAATGACTCAAAGCCTAACTAAGTAGCCTGATTAACCCTTATTATTCTTTTATATATAATTACATGTGAGTTATGGAACAGTGGCCTGTCACTAGAGAGATAAGATGGACCATAGAAATATGCTGTGTACAATTTTTGGTTATGGTTTTATATTATTGTTATGAAGGATTCTTGAATTGCAGGGTCCAAGGAAAAAATTCTTCTTGCCCTCTTGCCCCGTACTAAACTTCAACAGTGACATTTATTGGTCAATGCTGAGACTGATATGTGTTGGGTTCACCAGCTTGTTGTTTTGGTGATGAAGAAAAAGCATGTTCATGTAGATGTCAATTGCTATAACATAGGCCTTTTTAACACATATATGGGGTTGAGTTTAATTATCCCATCCATATATACACATACACACATGTGCTTTTTTGTGTTCGAGAACAAAGATTGGGTTAAATAATCTAGTTAATTGTGGGGAATATATTGATGTGTATAATGATGTCTCGTTTGTTTCTTTCATTTCTTTCTTGTCCCTAACCAAGTAGGTAATGTCGAAATGGAATAATCACTTTGTCCTTACTACTGATTGATCTAATTTCTAACATGCTTTTGTGCTTTTGCTTTCCACAGAGCAAGGATTGTGTCCTTAGAATGTGATTGATCTTTTTTTTAACCATTTTACCAATTTTTCTTTGGGAGAATCTTTTCCCCCATTAGAAAATTAAGTAAAGAATGGGACATGTTCAATTATACATGTGGAAGCTCAGTTACATATTGTAGAAGTTTAGTTGCACATGTGCGGAAGGTTTTATTCTATAATTAATTTTTTAATTGAGACTTATTCCCAATTCTCCATTTTCCTTTTATCCAACTCATTCATCTTGTGAGTTGTTAAATAGACTTTCAATGTATCACTTTCAATACTAATATATATATATATATTATAAAACTCCAGAAAGAAAAAGTCATTCATTATTCATAAATAGTACTGTGGCTTCGTTTTTTTTTTTAAATAATGGCTAAGGTTTATTGGTAGACAATTTAATCCATGATAGTTGACGTTTTATGTATCAAAAGGGTAAAATTGTGTTTAAACTTTAAAGATACAAACATGCTTGTTCCGGATCAAATATAGGGGGGATCAGTCAAATTCAATAGACTGGTTGTTAGACTGGTCATGCTGGACATATACAACTTCATATTTTAAATATAAGAATTGATTGATTTTTTAAGATATTAAAAGAAATTAATTAACTAATATATTTACTATTTTTAATTGATATATTTACTATTTTCAAATTAATTTTTTTTGGGTGATATTTTTCAAATTAATTTGTTTGACTTATTAATTGATGTATAATCAAATGACATATATATGTCTATATATATAAGGATTTCAAAATATATATTATAATTAGGTAATTTATTTCACTTTTTTAATCATCTTGAAAAAGTTGAAGGGAAAATGACAAAAAAATGATAAGTGAATTAAAGAAACCCAAAAAGCTACCCTAAACTTCCAAAAGAACAAATTGCTGCCAGGCAGCAATTTAGGTTTTTGAATTTTATAGGAAGTGACGAAAATGTCCTCTAAATGAAACTGATCTCTCTCTCTCTCTCTGTGTCTGTCTTCAAAGTCTCCATCTTTCTTGTCTCTCTATCCGTTTCATCTTCTTTCACAAACACAGCTTCTTGAAACTGCTCTCTCTCTCTCTGTTTGCAAGGAAAAGCCCAACGACGCTTGTTTCTCTCCCTCCCTCGTTTCATTGGCGGCTCACTATCTAAACCCCGTCTTACGATACCTTTGTTAATCTTTCGTCTCTTCCATTAATCTTTCTTATTTACTGTTTTGATTTTTCAATGTGCTGCTCTATCCCCTCTTTCCTATTGAAATCAGTAACTGTATCAAAAGAATAGTCATACACTTTAGCTAATAAAATGTGCTGCTCTTTAAAATTCCCCTTTTTTCATTTCTTAGTGTGAATCTCATTTCTTTCTCTTCTTTGGGAAGGTTGGTTTGTTTATACTGTCCATTTTCAAGCTTGGAAACAAGAACTTAACGTTGGTATTGACAAATGAACTGAAGTTATTGATAACACATGAACTCATGCCCCTGAAGCTGTTGTCTGCTACGTTGACAACAACGAACAGGGTTTTGACAACTATTATATAGCTAATGACAACTAAGAATATGGCATTGACATCTCCAACATACAAGGTTCCTCAAGCCACTAACAACACGTGAAGTCATGCCCCTGATGCTGTTGTCTACTATGTTAACAACAACGAATAGGGTATTGACAACTATAACGTAGCTAATGACAACTAAAAATATGGCATTGACAACTCCAACATACAAGGTTCCTCAAGCCATTGACAACACGTGAACTCGTGCCCCTGATGCTGTTGTCTGCTACGTTGACAACAACGAATAGGGTATTGACAACTATAACTTAGCTAATGACAACTAAAAATATGGCATTGACAATTCCAACATACAAGTTTCCTCAAGCCATTTACAACACGTGAACCCGTGCCTCTAATGCTGTTGTCTGCTATTTTGATAACAACGAATATGGTATTGACAACTATAACGTAGCTAATGACAACTAAGTATATAGCATTGACAATTCCAACATACAAGTTTCCTCAAGCCATTGACAACACGTGAACCCGTACCCCTAATGCTATTGTCTGCTATGTTGACAACAACGAATATGATATTGACAACTATAACGTAGCTAATGACAACTAAGAATATGGCATTGACAACTCCAACATACAAGTTTCCTCAAGCCATTGACAACACGTGAACTAGTGCCCTTGATGCTGTTGTCTACTACATTGACAACAACGAATATGGTATTGACAACTATAATGTAACTAATGATAACTAAGAATATGACATTGACAGCATCAGGGGCATGAGTTCAGGTGTTGTCAATATCTTGAGGAAACTTGTCAATAACATATATAGAGTTATCAATGGCTAATGAACAATTGTCAATACTTAACTCAGTGGAAGTACATAAGCACTGTGAAATCCATTTTCTGAGTATGATAACGTTAATTGTCTTTACTTATGTTAATCATCTTCCAGAGATTATTAACAAAATGATGGAGAATTGACTCCAAAGTCGGATGCTTTTACACCGTCGGTTGTTACTGTTCATTTCCTATTCGACGCTCTTATTGCTGGTGTAGTAAACGAAGACAAAGCTCTTTCCACAGTAAAAACAATGAGCATCGTGATACGCACAACTAGAGAAATAATACTCCCAGCTCTGAGGGTTGAAAAGGGCTCTTGGTGTTGCAATAATACTCCAAAGTCGGACAAGATTGATGAAGGTGAAGTTTGGAAGGTGAACTGCTCTTCCAAATAATACTTCTAGCTCAATCAGTCTGTGCTCAGAGAAAGAGAAAGCTTCAATGCATTCAGAGCGTGAGAGTGTGAGAGTGAGAAAGAAGTAAGGGGCCCTTTTGGAAGTTAATGGCAGCGTTTCGGGTTTCTGTAATTCAAATGTTGTCATTTTCCCAAAGTTGAATGGCTCTTATACTAATGACTGGAAGTAGTATATTATATTTTTAAATTTTTTATCCAGCTTTCTAAATTAGAATTTCTGCTATTGCTTATACTATTACTTCATGTGTTTATTATAAAAGCTGGTTAACTTTTTTGTTAGAAAAATTTAAAAAGTTAAATACATTACTTAATTATAACATATTATGAAATATTTATGTGTATCATTAGATTATATACCGGTTTGTACGTTAGACAAATTAGTTTGTAAAAAATGATAAATATATTAATTAATTAATTTTGTTTACAATTAAAAAAAGTCAACGTTTGGCCAAAAAAAGGTCAACATACTCTTGTATTAAAAATTAAAGGGAAAATTTGAGAAAAAGATCTTTGAAATTGGGAAAAGATAGTTTAGGTTCTCCAATTTCCATATTCCCAAATCAAGACCTTAGACTAAACGGGGATTTTGAAATCTTAGCGAAAAAATCATATTGCCCTTATTTATTATAAACTATGAGGAAGAATCAATTTGTCTTCTTCGACGAAACTCGCAATGTTCTTTGACAGCAGCATTTCTCCGGCTTCAAGTGCAGAGGCAACATTCTTTTGTTCCTTTTTCTTATGCTTCCCATGTTCGGCACCTGTGATTTATGAACTTTTTTGTTATGTCTGATATTTCTCAAAATGAAGGAAAAAAAGCTCTCTCTCACACACACACACACACACAAAAGAGAGCTCTCAACCCTCTCATCCTCAACCCATCAGAATGAGAGTTAAGGATGGGAGCTTAACTTCTTCTTGTTGTTGTTTTTTAATGAGGACACTCTTATCCAAATGGAGATCTCATCCTCAACTCATCTGAATGAGAGTTGAGGATGAGAGCTTAGCTGCTTATTCTTCTTCTTAACACTAAGAGTACACTCTAATCCGAATGGAGCTTTCATCCTCAACTCATCTGAATAAAAGTTGATGATAGAGCCGGGAAAACGGTCCCAACCCGCGGGTTGGGGCGGGTTCGGGCTGCAGAAAATGCAGCCCGTATTTTTGCATGCTGCACGAGCCCGGCCCGCATAACCCGCGGGTTGGCAGGCCAGCCCGCCTTTTTTTAAAAAAAAAAAAATTGTATTTTTGTATTTTTTTATTTTTTTAAAACTAATTTTTTAAGTAAGTTTTTTACAATGTTAAATCTTTATGAACCATACAACACATGATTGTATATACTTATTTCCATCTTATTATTATTTATGTATCAAAATGAATATTTTTTAAAAGAGGTTTAGGATTAAAATAAATAAAATTTATTAAATATATTATAATTGCTAAATAATATATGAAAATTTATTCTGAAGATGTTTTTTGAAGCCAATTAACTTCATATTAATTATTTGTATAAGTATTTATATTTATTAAAATTTATAAATATATATTAAAAAAATGGCAGGCAACCCGTCACCTCTGGCTCGGGCTAGGGTTTTCCCAGCCCGTTTTGATGCGGGTCGCACAGGCCCGCACCATTTGGCTCGCGGGAGCCCGTTTACCAGCTCTATGATTACAGCTTTTTTTTTTTCTTCGCTTTGAAAACATCAAACGTAACAAAAAATTCATATATCACAGGTGTCGAACATGGGAAGCATCAGAAAGAGGAACAAAAATACGTTGCCTTTGCTCTTGAAGCCGAAGAAATGCGGCCATCGGAGAACGTTGGAAGTTTTGTCGAAAAAATGACAAACTGATTCTTTCTCATAGTTTATAATAAATAAGGGCAATACGGTCTTTTTGCTAAGATTTCAAAAATCCTTGTTTAGTTCAAGATCCTGATTTGGGAATATCGAAATTGGAGACCCCAAATTGTTCTTTTTCAATTTCAAAGATCTTTTTCTATGATTTTCCCAAAACTAAAGGCAGTGTTATAATACATAGTGCTACTACATAAGCATGTGACAGGGAAAAAATTGAAGCGGCATACAAGAAATATGAGTATATCTGCGGATTCTAAAATTATAAATTATGAAATAGTAGTAAGAATATAAATTTCACATGAAGCCGATAGAATATTGATGGATGTTGCTTTTTTTACCATGTATTATTTTATTTCAATTTAAATTTAATTTTTTTTAATGAAAGATAATTTAAATATTTTTTATAATAATGGATGATTATTTCTTTATATCTCAAACATATATTATACAAAATGTATTAATTCATTTCATAATCAGTTTAACCACTGTTTGGCCTTTGCCAATTCAATTTTTTAATTTTTTTTACCACTGTTCTATTATACTATCTTCAAATTTTGAATGAGATTATTCTCAATGCTGCCAACATAAAACTACTTAACATTATATTATTTGTTAGAGATAGTAAGATATATTTTAATTTTGTTCAAATTTACAAATCCATCCTTGTTAAAATATGGAGATATTGGATGCCATTTGACATCCAAGCCTTGGGATTTAATTTTGTGGATGCTTTAGTTCAACAACAAACACTAATATATATATATATATATATATGCAGCTATAGGTTTTCCCCAGACCAAGCTACCTTTCAAAGTGCATATTTATTTATTTGTTTGAAAAAAGTCAGTTTATTTAGTAAAACGATAAAATGATACATACGAAACTGCCAACTGATCATGGGTTAGCCAGGACATATATAATTGGGGGCCTAAAGTCTAAAATCAATTTATTTATATCATATATCATTTAGTTTGAAACAAAAGAAATTTTATTTATATGAAAAATAAATGTTCGATTCGTTCAATCAAGTTTAATCGCAGCATGCTTACATTTGCTTATATGATTGACATTATTATAGCATGCTTATAATGATATCAAGAATAACTTGGACGGCAAAGCCAGCTAAAATGAAAAGGGAAGTTTATTTATTTTATTTATTAATTAAAAATTAATGTTATATCCATCAGATTTATGCTTTTAAATTTATGTGATGTGTTGGCGTTTTTTTTTCATTACATCACATGTTTGGGCATTTATTATTCTAAAAAATCCAAATCCAAATCCGAAATCTAAATCTAAATCTAAATCTAAATGCAGCTATATTTTATTATCCATAATTATATAAAATATTAAAGGTTGCGTAACAATGATTGCTGAAAGAAAATCATTCCAATTAACCTTAGACTCCAGAGGTTATTCAAACAAAAGATTGAACGTTTTTTTTTCTGTTTTTTTTTTCCTTTAGAAGTACTATTAGGAGAGCCACAGATCCCCAAAAAAAATTATAGAGCAATAGTATTACATATAATCTTTCAAAATATCGGTACACTTCTTTGAACCAATATTAACTACATTTATTGTAAATAGTGTGTCAAAAGAAGAGTAATATGTTGCTTGGAATTGTAGGGATCCAAATGTATATATAGTAAAATGTGATTTTGATATAGTAAATGGGGCAAGAGGTGGATTCACAACAACAACAAAGCCACCGGAGGCAAATGCAGTTGAAACATGATGAATTTCTCAATGTGC